>JAMBLF010000330.1:0-304120 GCA_030578115.1 Leucoptera coffeella
ATATTCTTATCAAGTGTATAAGAGAGAATTAATGAATATTAACATTCTCAAACTGTTCTCACTTTGAATAAAGAAATTGAAAGTTGTATAGCGTATGTTTGAAGTCTTAGACAAAACATAAAGTGTTTTTACACAAACAACTTTAACATACGTGTTTATTTCTGCTCTGCTTTGCAACATTTGTAATAAGTTTTTATTATCAATAAACTTGATTGTTAAATTAAGCTTTTCTGTATCAATGTCTGTACATTGTTTGCTATTTTATAAGTATGGTTAGGTTTTTAGCATTTTTTAAGTTATAAAAATGTTCCCAGTGATGTTTTGCTGTTATTAAGTTTTAAGCTATTATAGTTTCTATATTTTAATTTTAATATGTTAGGGTAAGAGAAATTCTTAGTCAATTTTGCTATTTTCTTAAGTTTTAGTTTAAAAGTACTTAAAATAGTGATCTCCCATTATGCTGAAGTTTAAACGGCATATTGGATGGTATGTTATAAAATGTAATATTATTATTTATCACATAGACATACATATTTAATGTAATCACTTATACCTGCCAGTATGTGCCATAAAGTAAACAATTTAGATATAACATATATAAGAATGCAACATTGAAGAATATAATTTATGTAATGTATTGTTGACATTTATGATAAACGTAATGCATTTTTTAATCTATACACAGAGACATCTAGCGAAATAAATCGTTCTTCTGCATTTGAATCTAAGAAAAAATAACAACTCGTTAATATAGGAATTGTACAATAAGTATTGTTGGTAAATAGTATTCACTGTATTAATAACTAAACTTTGATTGAAGTGTACTTGATTAAAGTCTATAAAGATTCGATTTCATAATATTTTCATTTGATTCAAATATTTTCTCGCTCGAATCATTCACTTCTTGTCTGGTCTTCCTGCAAAATCATCACATTGTTTACCACTCACGGAAAATGTTTAAATTTATACAATACAACTTTAATTACATTATGATATACTTATATAAGCTTTTGTTGAAATGTAATGGATATAATTAGTATAGAATTACATAACCAAACACATAATGAAATATTTTATATAATAACACGAATATTCAAGTTAGAATAGTATAACATTTATCACTAGTTTTGGATTGTCAAATCAACTCACTAATAATAATATATCAGTTCATACATACATACACATCACGCCTGATTCCCTGTAGGCAGTGTCCATTTGTCCCGATCCTGACGGACCACTTTCGCTTAATTGACAGTCATACATCTTTTCATATACAATCGGCGGTTATAGGTACTCCTAACGTCACACTTTCAATATAGCGTCTATCTGACTGTCATACGTGTTATTGGGTCGGCCCCTATGTTTTTATATCATTTCACGATTCGCAATAATTGATAGATTAGCCAAAATATATTAATATATATATTTATTTAATAAATGACTATTTTGCATGACATTTTTTCTGTAATCCTTGCAAAGAATATCTTTCAATGTTCTTTTATATTATATGCTTTTTCCTACATTTCTGCTTGTAACAAAACGCGAAACTTTTCTGCAGTTTTATTCATCACTGTATCTTTCGAAAATATTTTAGTAGTTTTTATTTTTCTTTTTCAAAATTGTTAATAGTTTTCATACTTAAACTTCTACGAATTTATCTTCGCTTTTTTCATACTAAAGTTACTTGTATGTATCATTAGATGTTATATGGCCTACTTATCTATATGTATGTCACATCATATTGTATTTAATATATTTTTTCTCATATATGTAGTAATATATCGCTGTGAAGTGACATTTAAATGATCTTAAATTTAATACGTTTATTGTTGTTGTATATTTATGGAAATCTCATGTAAGATTTGTGTGCTTAATGTGGATAAAATATGTACCTACTTGTGATGTTTTTAACTATCTTAAACGAATCATTTTCATAGAAAATGTTTCTTTATGTTGGAAAATCTACATATTTTTCACATTTTTCCTTATTATTGTTCGGTAGAAAAGCATAGCCAATATTAATTTAGAGTTCTTGTACATCGAATTTATTTTATTTGCCATTCAAAACATTTTAAGTATAAGAGAATATTTATTACAATTTGAAATTATTGCCAAGCCGATCATTCTTTCACAATGGAGAATAATTTAGAAAAAAGTTTAAATTTTATTGGTAAATTGTATTTGTAAATTCTATTATTTTTAATAGTAGTACTGATATCTTAAACTATGCTTAGATATGAAATTCTTGCTTCACAATATGGTACAACATAGGTAGCATGTATTGGTTAGTGCTTAGATATCTAAATTGCATAACTTAGTCCATAGCAGTTGTTAAAACTTGTGATTTAGTTTGTTTGACGGGTAGTAAATATGCAGCTGTTAATAGTGTTGTAATACAAAAATAGAAATATATCGATAGTCACAGCGTTTCAGTGTCAAATAGTTATAGAAAATAACATAAGATTCACATTTTCTTCTTGTTTCATCGTGAAAAATAGGTTTTTTATTGCTGCTGCTTAGATAACGCTAGCTTTCAATAAAAATATGATTCAATAATGAGATGTTTGATAAAGGTGTCATATAAAACAAGAAATTTATTAAAATATAAAACGATCTTATTTGTGCCGTAAGTAACCTCAAATGTGTGGTTGTACATTGTAACCCAAGAAATGTGTTATCGACATTTAAAACAATCAATAATAATCGATAATGTTAATAAACTATCGATATAAAAACACTATTGTGAATTGCAAAGTTGTCGATAAATATGTCAAAATTCGATAATTTTATAAGAGTGGAACTCGTTTAAAATATTATACAGCTTCGCGTACTGTGATATGGATAATAACTAGCCATTGCCTTATTTTGTTTGAGCATTTTTATCTTTGCATTTTTGGCACTTTTTAACCGTAAGTTAAAGATAAGCCCTTTTCAAGTTATCAAATTAACAATCGCTGTAAGTAAGCCTTGCAAACAAAATACTCGAATTAAATTGTTTTTACTCGAGAACAATATTTTTGTAACATTATAATATACAGTAAAAGTAACGGATATTATAAAGGCTTCTCTATGATCTCTATGCAATCAACATAGTACGGACCACGAAAAACTTGATTTTGTACTTAATTATAGTAAACAAACCTTATTGATTAAATAAATACAAAATTACTGAAAGTAAAACGTCACTTATTTATAACCAAGGAGTTTTAACGTTTTAATACAACATTTTGGGGATTATACTTTTGGGTTCTATTATTTACCAGTCAATACAAAAAGAACTTTCACGATCTTAAGCTATGCTGTAACATTACAACTTTGCAAGTAATATTTTTTATAGGCGATTCGTGGTACGCAAAAACAATTTTTCCTGGACCGTGCTATTTTATTCTGTATTTAAATATGGTTATTTTTAAGAAACTCTTACAAGCAGTTTTATTCTTGTTTAGATAATTATTTGCATTTTACTTAACTGCTACTTAAAGCTACCTTAATTACTAAGAGGACTGTCTAATATCCTAAGTAACAACTTATCTAATAAAGTACAATAACTGGTTTAATGTTCGGAGATACGGACAATACCGTAAACCATAATCATAGCCTTGAGATGTTCTATTTGGATTATTATTGTCTCTTGCCATGTCACATTTACCGCAAATAAAGATGCAAGGATCAGTCGTCTATGGTTCGTCAACAAAGTCAGCAGCTCAGTGAAAGTTGAAAATACAAATATTTAGTCAATTGCGATGCCAAACTGGCTAAATATATTCGCTTTGAGATAATATTTGAATCCTCAACTCGAACGAACCGAAGAACAAGGAATTCGAGCTTTTTCATCGGTTGTAGCGGCGTTGGCGTAACCATGGCGACGGAATAACATACATATATAATAGAAGTGCGAACGCCATCAGTGTTTGTACTTGTGCCGATATAACCTAAGTGGTGAATGGCTTATACAAGAATTAAAAAAAAAGAAGCAAAGACAATATTTTTTATGTTAAATGCACCTTTAGTCCGTTGGTGTGTAAGGTGGCATTAAGGTTTAAATGCTGTTTGTCTATTGTAAATTGTTTTAGAATATTTCTTAACAAGTCGCACTTTTATTATTGTGAACTTAAATACAGATAAAAATAATACTCATGGTTAATTTGTTAGTGTATTTAGTTTATTGCTGGCAAAGGATGACATATAGAAACAAATATCATGAATTATGTACAATCGTTTGTATGCTTTAACTTATTATTATTGAGTTGTTTTTGTAACTATTTTTGTCTCTTGCCATTATAGAATCTTCTTTAGATTCTTAGCTCCTGTACACAAAAGATTTTATCAAATCAAACCCTTAGATTTCATCAAGTTATAAACTATGTAGTATTTGTAATTATTTTTATCTGGTTTAAGTAAAAAATGTATTTTAGGTGATTACAGCACACTTCATGTTTCTTATTGTACACTGCATTTGTGTAATACACGTTGTAATTATAATGAAATAAAATGAGTAATTTATACATTTTTACCTTTTATTTTATCTCACACTTCATATCATTTTCATACTACATGTAGGTTCGTTAAATAAAACTAGTGTTTTTAATATTTATTTTATAACTAAAATTTTTAACACCAAAATTCATTCGGTCTATGGTGCATAACGAATAAATACATAGACTTCACGACCACTATCCCTTACAGTAATACTATTGAAATGAAAATGAACTAAAATGAAAATCTTTTTAACATAAACATCTTTTTTTTCAACATAAAGATCACTTATTGAAAGTCTACTCTTGTATTATACTCTTCCATTATTATATTCTTCATTTGTTATTGGCTTGATTAAGTACAGCGAAATACGAGTACGAGGACCGAAGAATCTGGAATAAAAGCATATTAGTCACGTATTCATATAAGACTAACCGCCGAGTGTGTATGAGGAGGTGTACGAGTGTCAAAGAAGCGAAAGTGGTTTGTCAGGATCAGGGCAAATGGGGATTCGAGATCTCTGCCTACCCCTTTGCAGGGAATCAGGCGTGATGTGTATGTATGTCATAAGATTCTTAATGATCTACTGTAAACGACCCATCGCAATAGGTATGACGGTACGAGTAGGTCAAAAAAGTAGAATGTAACCGACTCAAATTGACTGCTAAACAAAACCCGTTCTTATAAGATGAGCTACGAGTTGACTAGGAGACTGAAGATCAATGAAATCGATTGAGCGATGGGTTAGCAATCTGTCGTCAATTTCGACGAGGCATAAAGTCCGAAATTCTATCCTCGCGATAGTTGTGTGTCAGGATCGGGAAAATGAGGTAATATTTTTGTGAGACTCGCGATTTGTATTCATTTTACATGAGTACGGGACTTATCAACTATAATTAATAACTAGCGGGACTTATCACGTAAGTTTTGAAATAATAAAGTTACCTTTATTATTACCGGACGTTTCGTCTATAAAAACTTACGTGATAAGTCCCGCTAGTTTTTAATCATGCGTATAAATCGCGAATCTCTTAGAACTATTATCACCTATATCTCGTAAAGAATAATAATGTGAATCCGTGATGAGTCTCCATACTCTATAGTCTAGTTCCAGTACTTGTATATCAACTACGCTACTACTTTTGACGACCTCTGTGGCGCGATCGGTTAGACACCTGAACGCTAATCGTGAGGTCCCGATTTCGATTCTCGATGGAGGCAGAGTTAAGAACTACGCTTTTCCTCTGCTTTCGAGTCTGGTCGTTGATTATATATTATATACCCGTATATGTATTTATCTATATATAATACGTATCTTTTTCTTAAATATACGTTGACACAAGTTGACACAAGTTGACCCTTAACACAAGTCTTGAATTAACTTACCAAGGGGCTAGTTCAATTGGTGTAATAATGTCCAAATATTATTTTTATAACTAACCTGTACGAACGTTTGCCTAGACAAGGGTATGTAGTGACCAGCTTTGAATATGATTGGCTTCTTCATTCGCTCCATGGCGATCCAGAGAGACCTTTTGAATGTCGTGTCCTGCTCGTACCAAGGGCTCTGGTAGAGTACCTCTCGCACCTTTTCACTCTGACAAATAGTAATATTTTAAATGAAAACTTATTTAACATACACTTAACGCTTGGCCCGATAAGACATGTGACAGTCCGATAGACACCACGTTGAAAAAGAGTGACGTTAGAAGTACCTAAAACCGCGAAGTGTGTATGGGTGTCAATGAAGCGAAAGTGATTTTTCAGGATCAGGACCGATGGGGATCCATGATTTCTGCCTTCCCCTCTACAGGAAATCAGGCGTGATGTATATGTATGTTCTTAACGCTCGTTTTCCAAAAACTGGTTGGCAGAGATCATAAATACATACATTTTTCGATCCTGGCAAAGCAGTCTCGCTGAAAAGCATGTAACACATGAATGCTGTCAAGGACGAACGAACGATCGATATGAAAAAGAAGAATTATATTAAAGGTTGAATCTACAATTACTGTAACGTATCAATAAAACAAAGCATAACTGTATGATTGTCCATGTCTCGATACTTACTAATAATAAAAATTAAATCACATAATAAGAATTTTCTATAGAGTAGTGTTGTGGTGTGTACCGTATGAGTACCATACCCGTATAGTAAGCTCGTGTCCGCACCAGCAGTAAAGAAACAGTTGCGAAAGCATCGTCACCATGTAGTTGCACATCGAGAAGAATTGCACACTGTCCCTCTCCACCTGCAAAACGTACTTACATATACACATCACGGCCAAACACACAAAACTAAGTGATATGTGGCGATATCACACCCACTTTTCAGAACCCAAAGTGACCGGTCTTCCACGTAGGCGTAGACCTATCTCGACGAAAATCTTTTATCCTATTCCACTTGTATTGTATACCTCAGTAGGTATCATCACTATATAGTATAAAACAAAGTAGCTTTCTTTGTCCCTATGTCTTGTTGTATGCTTAAATCTTTGAAACTACGCAACGGATTTTGATGCGGTTTTTTAATAGATAGAGTGATTCAAGAGGAAGCTTTATACGTATAATAACAATTAAATAGTGGAGTAGGCTATATGTATATTTTATACCCGTGCGAAGCCGGAGCGGGTCACTAGTACATAGATAAATTTGAAACAAGAACATTAGAAGTAGCGACATCACCGGCAACTATGTATTTACAGGTGTTAAACTTACCAACATTTTTAGATTCAATCAATCAATCAGCCTATGTACTGCTCGACGTGTAGGCCTCCCCAAGAGTACGCCACAAAACACGATCACTCGTGACCCCTCAGCCAACCACTACCAGCGACCTTTTTCAGGTCATCGGTCCATCTACCAGGGAGGCGTCCTACACTACGTTTACCGAGACGCGGTCGTCATTCGATTTTTAGATTGAACCTTTATAAAGGGACTAGAATATCAATTTTCTAGGAAGAACTAGATTTGCATATTTTTTTTTCGTGAAGAGAAACTTACAATGGAAATCCGTAGACCAGTGATGCAGATGATAGCCACACTTCCACTCAGTTGGAAGAAGATGTTTGTGTGGAAAGCGTTCTCCACTTTTTCTATGAAGCTGAAAAATAGACATAACACATATTAGTAGTCAGAGTTCTTCTTTTCATTATATCGAAATAAAAATCACTTTTGTAGAATAAAACCTCGGAGATATACTCATATATCTTTGGTTACAGTAGTATCTATATTTGCACACAGACAGGGAAAGATATCTGGTAGTCCTTTACAAGAAAATAGAAACTGACGTTTGTACTTATTAAAAAAACTTACAGAATAACAGTTTGATGGTGTTTGAGACACTCTTTCAGCAAATTGTTGTTCTTATCCAACTGGATTTTCATTTCTGATGCATTCATCTTCATCTTTAACGGCACACTCTGTAACTAAAATTTTAACAATTTCTATTTACCGTAGTATATTACGTACTATAAAATATTTGCTTTTTTCTGACCTAACTACATAGAAGACAGCCGGGGGTGTAGAGATTTAACCACGAACAACCTTGCAATGATATTCCATACTCAAATTAGCACAGCCTTTTGCTTTTGTTGTACTTATTGGATAGTTACGTAAAATGTTACCCCAGACATGATATATCTACAACCTTCTGTTCCAAAAGGGATGTAAGTTAGATAAAAGTAGACGAATAAAAACTGCCATCAAACACAACCGTTGATAACTATCTTAACGCTTGAAGAGGCTTATGCGCATTCCTACCACTCTGCTTACCTTTCCAATTTTGTCCATAATAATATCGAGTTGCGCACATCCATACATAATCATTGAGAGCGCAGTGCTGTCCACGGCGATGAACAGAAAGGCGCTTATGTAGATAGCCACCACCTGGTATATGTAGCCCAGCTGGTATTGCGGGGAGTGGACTGGTTCTACTGGCATCCTGGGATCAAAATATTAGACTATCTCTGATAAAGTACCAAGCTATTCATATAGAAACCTACGCGTTCACGACCATTAACCCTTACGGGGTTGTCAGAGGTTCAGGTGTCCATCTCCGCAATTGCGAAGGTAGTAATTCTGTGGCCACCTCGAACCCACGTGTTAACCAGTTAGTCAGTTCTCAATGTGACAGGTGGTAAGCCATGTCGCCATTTACAAGCACTAACTATTACATGTTCGAGGAACAGGTAGGTTTCCTCACGATGTTTTCCCTCACCGTAGTATTCGACGCATTTCGTAAATGTATTTTTATTACGAAAATGTACATAGAAATTCATTAAACTTCATTTCCATTGGTACATGCTTAATCGGGATTTGAACTCTGTACCCTCGATACAGAGTCAAGTCTCAAACAACTGAGCTACGGCGACTTTGGGCTATGTCGAATTATTTTTTTGTAACGTACATATACTTACTCTATTATATTATCTGTGCTCTAGGTAAGTAGCTAGTATGTATCTTACACTTCTGACATACGTTCGTGTATATGAAAGATGTTTAAAAAGTCTACAAAAAGGAAGAAAGACCTTACCAAATCCGGAAGGGAAAAGATCGCGAGTCGGCGTTGTCGAAGAGAGGGATCATGGCCCACAGGGTGCAGGTGCTGAGGGCACTCGTCATGAAGAACGAGCACAGCCTTCGAATCCTCCGGGCTAGTACTGAGAGGAACCTAGAAATAGTAGGAACACCTATAGTAGTGGAAAAGTAAGTACATAACTAAAAGTGATCCAGGAGTTCAGGAGAGTTTATTCGATACACTCCAAAATTATTGAGGGACGTAAATGTAGAAGCTTGTATTTAGTAGACAGCTTGTAACTTACATGCTGTAGTTATTGCAACACAGTTTAGTGAAATATTTAGATTACGTTCTTTAATGTCTTCTTTGGTGGACAAAATATCCAAGAGCCAACTAAGGGAGTACATACGTAGAAACTTGCTTACGACTTACTAGTTATGTATGTCGTGATGATAATAATATTTAAATAAAGAAAGAAAACAGTTTATTCGCTGCATAATATAAATAGGTACAATCATTACACATTCAAATAAAATGGAAACCTTGATGCAGTGAAAAGGTGCATTCATTTCTCCTTAGAATTGAGGATTATTTATTATGTATTAATAAACTATCTCACCTTTCATGCTTACTAGACTGAGCCTGAAATATCTTCAACTCCATCAAAGCCATCAACTCTACCAACTTGTCCTTATTGATCAGGAAAACTGTGGTTTTATAACACAGTGAAGCCTGGGTGAACAATAGATATGACGCTTCAGAGGCCGCCTCTATGTCACCTATTACATCCCAAATGTATATCAACTCGAAGATCAGGAAACTGTACTGAGATGCCATGACTAGTAACATGTATGTATTTAGTAATAAAGTATATTTGGTAGGTGGTAGCCAGACTCCGAAAGCTTTCATGATGGTTCTTGGTAACTTTAGGTATAAGTCGGTTTGGGTCATTTTGATGCTTTGTTTTGTGGTTATGGGTGTTTGTAAGGGTTTTATAGTTGTATTTAATGTGAGTTTATGCTTTGTATTTGTTCTGGTTTATAGGGTGTTTTTAGTTTGGAAAGGGAGGGTTTTTTAAAACACGTCAGACGTGTATTATAACTGAATGCAACACTAGTATGTATGTTTATCATACAAACAAATCTGTTACACTAAATTCGTAATCAAACTCATTACTATTATTATTGATAATAGAAATAAAAACTAATGTTTGTGAGCTAATTTTATATTTTTGTTGGTTTTGCGTTCACAGTTAAATGATGTCATAAAACATTAAAATAGGTAGTGATAGATACTATCGTATAATAATTAGAACTAATTAAAATTCAAATAAATCTACAATTTAGAACACTCTATGCAAATAATAAAAGTGTATAAAGTTAAAACTTTTCCAATAATAGTTTAAGTTTAACCATCATGCCTTGAAGGTGCAAATTAACACAACAGTTTAATTAGTGCGTTTAAGTTTGAACTTTGAAAGTTTGAAACTCTTAACCGGTTATTTTCGAGTTTGTTGTAACACAGCGAAGTAAGAATATGACATTCTTAATATCTGAAAACAAACATATTTGAATGTAATTTAATTTAATGATGTCAAATAATGTTTAATAATACTTTATAAATGGGGTGATGGTTTAAAGGGATAGGAAGGGTCCCGAGTCATATCGTATGTTCACCCTGAGGGAATTAATTTCAAACATCTATGTATACACACACACATACGTGAACTACTAACTACTAGAAAGACGGTGAAAACTTGGTACCTACCTATAAAGACGGCAAGCGGTCAAATGACCGCTGAACTTTATTTATGATGATAAGTCTATGTTACAGTGAAAAATAACAATAAAAAACTATAAAAATACTTTCTCAACTCACTTCTTTAATATTTATATCCAATTCTTAAATTTAATCTCTTTCAGGATGGATAAATTCTTGAAGAGAGAATATAAGTCACTTTTCAATATGAATTTTGGGGTTGTGATGTTACGAGTATATGGGTCATTGGTGACAGATTTCTAGCCCATCGTCCAATAGATCTGAAGTCTTTTAGACGAGTACTAAGACTTTCCGGGTGGTTCTTTTTATGTTCCATACTAGCACGGGTTGAACATATTATTATCAACGATTAGAGCAGCATTGTCATGTCTATGTCAGTCCACAGCTGGGCGTAGGCCTCCTTAAGGTTACACCACAAAACACAATCACTAGTGACCCTCAGCCAACCACTACCAGCGAGTGTCCTCATGACATGAATGGTTTGATTTCCGGTAGAGGTAGAGTTACGAACTACGCCTTTCTTCTGCTTTCCAGTCTGGTCGTGAATTTATCTATCTATGTATTTCTTAAATATACGTTGACTAGCATAACATAGTGGCCCAAATATTATTATAATGTACTAGCGACCCGCTCCGGCTTCGCACGAGAATAAAATATATAGCCTACTCCACTATTTAATGGATGTTATTATACATATAAACCTTCCTATTGAATCACTCTATCTATTAAAGAAACCGCATCAAAATCCGTTGCGTAGTTTCAAATATTTAAGCATACAAAGGGACATAGGGACAGAGAAAGCGACTTTGTTTTATACTATGTAGTGATTTACCGAGACAAAGGTCTGTCTGGACAGAGGAACGTAGTGTCCCGCCCTGAAGAGTAACGGCCTCCGCAGCCGCAGCATGAGGAAGGCCAGAGATCGCTGGAACCCCACATCCTGCTCGTGCCATGGACACTCGTTCAGCACCAGGAATAACTCCTCACTCTGGGGGAAGAGGTGGTGGAAATGATGGTCATGTAATAACATTTACATTTATTTACATTTTTTATTATTACATTTATTTTATTAATATAGAAAAGGTTTCGAGAACCCTTCGTACGGTTAGACTATTGTTTGAGAGGAAGGCGTAAGAAACTTTAGAAAAAATTGCGACACATTACATTCGCTCCAAACTTTTTAGCCATAAATTCTACAATATAATATTATGCGTAGGTATATGCTATAATAAGTACACCTAAAAGTTTTCTTACAGTTTATATTGTTAGTTTTTAAATATTAAATAGATAGGGTAGCGAAATGTGGTTTTAATAAAGTCGCTTAGTTGACACAATTGTATTCAAAGTCCCTGTCTATTTTGTTAGCCAAGAGACCAGATTACCGTATGGGTGAGTTCGTGTCCGCACCAGCAGCAGACGAATAGCTGCATCACCATGACAGAGAGGTAGGTCAGGATCGAGAAGAACTGCATGCTTTGCCAATCCACCTAGAAAACGGAGAGATATCCTAGAGTATTGAATCTATATAGTAAAAATTTGATTAAGTATCATCAGGTGTACTGTCACGTAAGAAATAACTTACTTTTACATACATACATACACATCACGCCTTATTCCCTGTAGAGGGGTTGGCAGAGATCATGGATCCCCATTTGTCCTGATCCTGATACACCACTTTCGCTTCGTTGGGATTCATACATCTTCTCATATACTTTCGGCAGTTATAAGTACTCTTAACGTCACCTTTTTTCAATATAGCGTCTATCTGACTGTTTTATGTCTTATTAGGCCGGTCCCTACGTAACCGCCCTTTAACTTCACTCATATATATTCCTTTTGTCAATCTGCTATCATTCATCCGCATAACAATTTCCAAACCATCGAAGCATGCTCTGTTCAATATTAGTCACTACATCTTCTTCCAAGCCGCAACCTTACCTTAATACACTGTTTTTATTAATAATATAGGTATGTGGATCCTAAACACACTAACACTACTTACATTGTCCCTTGCTTTATAGACAGGGATCCGGGTGTCAATTTACGCAATTGTGAAATCATATGATTCATTTACACTGAAGAGAGTTTTCATCAGATAGTTGCACCTAACGTGACAGTTATGTACGAATATTTCGTTTCGTCGTCATTATTTATATTTTAAGAGTGTCACTTTAAATATATGTTATAGTACGGTGTTCGGTAAGCTTGTAGCCCCCTGCTAGGTGGACCGATGACTTGAAAAGGGTCGGTCGTAGTGGTTGGCCGAGGGCCACGAGTGTTCGTGTTTTGTGGGTAACCTTGGGAAGGCCTACGTCCAGCAGTGGATTGACATAGGCTGATTGATTGGTAATAGTTTAACATATGTGATAGTTTAGCTGTGCCTGTACCCGTTAAGACTTACTACTAAAATCCTGAGAGCTGACATACAGATGAGGCCCACACTCCCACTTAGCTGAAAGAGGAGATAGGTGTGGTACGTGTCTTCCACCATGCTTGTGAACCTGGAATAAACATACCAGTGCATGTGGGACACTTGTATACTTTTTGAACAAGTGCATGAAACATTTCCCGAGTCAATTTTAGCATTAAATCTGCCACAATGGTGACCATTGCGAGTCCGTTTCTCTGTTCTAAGGTTCTGTACTTACTTTCATTTATTTTATATATGTTTTTATTTCTGATTACTTATATATATTTTTGTATAAGGAATCCGTTTGTGTGACGTGTCAAGGTCTGTTATAACATCAGTGCTGGCAGATTGGGCTACCCTTTCTGCTAGCAAGTAACTGAGACGGATCCCTTTCGCAGGGGCCCGGGGCCAGCATACGGCGCCACACCCCTTTTCTCCAAATTGCTGTTTTCCGTTTTGTTTCTGTCGTCGTTGGTCTTGTGTCTTTGTGAATAAAGTGAATTTTATTTTTGATTAATAACTAACGGGACTTATCGCGTAAGTTTTTATTTAATAAAGTTACCCGTGACCAAAGCTACTGCAACGTAGCCGTAACATCAGGTTAATAATATAGGTAACTTTATTATATACAAACTTACGCGATAAGTCCCGTTAGTTATTAATTATGAGTATAAATCGCGAATCTCTTAAAACTGAATTTTATTTTATTTGGCTCTTGCAATATAACATTCAATTGAAATTCCAGACTAGTATAGACTATATACTGTAGTATTTTATTATCTGTGGTATCACTCACGTGGCAATATTCTGGTGCTGAACGATGCAGCTGACGAGCTGTTTGTAGTTCTCCTGCAGAAGATTCTTCAGCACCTTGGGACGGACGCGGTCATGCATTGATATCCCGTTTATCTGTCAATAATCATACAAATTCGTAAATGATAATATATAAGGTAATTCCTTAATGACTTTCAGCCTAACTATAGGGTTTATGATGGTATTGATGGAGAATAAATCATACATAGAATTATTTTAAACCAAAGTTATCTCTTAATAACACGCTAGAATCTATATTAGTTTGATAAGTGAGAGTTACGGTCTCAAAAAGGTTCTTATGCCAGGATTGAAAGCATTCATATCATTTCCAACCAACCCATCCCAACACGGAATGCCGCAACAAAATGCATTTGTTTTCCGACTCTTCATTCTACAACAAATGTATGTATGTGATACAAAAAAGAACTACACAAGTGACGTATAGCAGATTACCGATCTGAATCCACGTATAGAATTTACACGTACTTAGTATTAGGTAGATTAGTACGTTTTAGATTAGTAGGCTCCGGGTTGTGATGGAATTGATATGCAATATTAGCGTAATCCCTTAGTGGTCCACTGCACCTTACCGGGAACAAAAATTGTTACGAGTACATACAATCTACATTCCAGCCCAAACAAATCTTACAGCTCGTAGTTTCTCCTTGATTATATCCATCTGGGCACAACCGAATATAACCATGGACAGCGCGACACTGTCCACCCCGAAGTACATGTAGGCACTCATGCAGATAGTCACCAGCTGGAACAGGTAGCCTAGCTGGTAGTGGAGGGTCCGCTCCGTGTTTACTGGCATCCTGATAGAGCAATATGGTAATGATAGAGTTAGATGGTTTGATCATAAAAGTAGCATGTGTATTCCTACTCTATATATTATATTTCACATTCTTCAATCCCCTTGTATATATGACAGTAATGTAGAAACTAGTATTTATTGGTAATTAGTTGCAAATAATAGTGGCCAGAGACACGGCTTCATAATCACTTTATCATAATTATTTAAGTTTGTCGTCTTATATAGTGTGCCGTGAAGATGGCAGCTCGTAAGCAGTTTCAGAAAAAAATGACTGATTTTCCAAATCACTTTTATTACAACTAGTATAAATTGTTCAGATTAGTACGAGAAAAATGTCACCAGTAGGTACACAATACTGATGAAAGATCGCTAGTCCACCATAAATTTAAAGACTTGCCACATCCGGAACGGAAACTCCCTGCTTCCCGCATCATCGAACAGAGGCTTGAGGGCCCACAGCCCACACGTCGCCTGCGAGCTGATCATGAAGATTAACAGGAACCGCTTGATCCTGGTCGCGTGGAACTCCAGGATCCTGGGAATAAAAGTTTCACTTTATGGCATTCCAGCCGCCGTAGTTTGATTGCGGTTTTTATGCCCGATTGTAGAGTTAGTGAATTCGACGTAGCTCAGTTGTTTGGGGCTTGACTCTGTATAGGTGGGTACAGGGTTCAAATCCCGCTTGAGCTTGTACCAATGGAAATAAAGTTGAATGAATTTCTATGTATTTTCGTAATGAAAATACATTTACGAAATGCGTTGAAAACAACGTGAAGAAACCTACCTGTACCCGGAACAGGTAATAGTAAGTGCTTGTAAATGACGAGATGGTTTACCACCTGTCATATTGAGTACTGACTATCTGGTCAACACGTGGGTTCGATGTGGCCATAGAATTACTACCTTCGCAATTGCGGAGAAGGACACCTAAACCTCTGACTACCCCGCAAGAGTTAACGCGTTTTCTTTGTCCGAATTTATCGCTATATAATCAAACATACCCTTCATAATCTATATCCCTTGTAAGGTAGTTAAAGGTTTTTGTATCCATCTCTGCAGTTGTGCTGAGTGTAATATTCTATGGCCACCTCGAATAAACGTGTAAACCAGATAGTCATCACTAACCGTCAAAGATAGTCTTCCATATAAATATATTGATTGTGTTAATAAGGAACGTTGGTTACTAGTTCCCTAATAACCCTCGTTTTTAGTCTTTCCTAATGACATGCCAGAAAGGGCCCAGTCTACCTAAAATTGAATGTTCGTCTTATATTGGCATGAAACTTATTTCTTAATATCTAAGTACCTTTCATGTGTGGCATTCTGTGGAGCAAACACATCAGCTTTCATGTAGTCAACAAGAGACCTCCCCTTTTCCTTTTTCATCAAAAACAACGTGATCTTGAAGCATAGACAAGCCTGAGTGAAGAGTAGATAAGAAGCTTGGGAAACTTCCTCCAGATCTCCCCAGGAAAGAAAAACATAGATTATTTGAAAGAAGAGGAATAGGTATTGCAAAAATAACATAAAGTAACGATAGAGCATTTTAAACGAAGATTCCTTCTGACTTGGGAACCAAACGCCTAAAAATCCTCATCACAGCTCTTGGTCTACTGAAATAAATGGTTTCAGCATTATATTTTGCTTTGCCGCCATTTTGTTTTAGTTTGAGATATTTTACGAAATGTTTTCTTAACATATTTGTCAAGCAATAGCAACTTTTAACAACTTGAAGGTAAAAATTATTAATTTGCAAAAGTCTCAAGTTTATCTAGGATTTAAGTAACAGAACTGAAGCTAAAGAAGTCAAAGGAGATATAACCAAAAAAAGTATCGAATGTAAAAATTGTGAGGTCTAGTATTAATTTAGACACAGTTTAAGTAAATTAGATAGTCATATCAAATTATGAAACTGTCTAATTACATAATGATACCGTAAGGGTTATGTTGACAAAATAACGGGGTGAAATTAGTTACTTGATTTGCTCTAATTGCGATATTTATTATTGACAGTCATTATCGGTAATTTGGTTAATCATAGCTAGTTGATTTATATCCTATGCTAGTCTGGGACGTAAAGGGGATACCTCTCTTCCCGACGACTACGTATCATACGAGTCGGCTTAGTTTCTCAGGGTAATTAGCATGTATTAGTTGAAGACATAGAAATCTGATACTAATGTCTGATGAGTCATTTTAAATTTAGAGTAGGTATTATAAAAATGATACCTACTGCCATTTTTATGTAACAGATTTTACAACAAAAATTGCGCTCGGTTTACAAAATCAGTGCACGTTGTCAGAGGTTGATGATATGTTTTCTTCATGAATCAAGAATGACTATTATATCTATAATTTTATCTGGTGGAGCTATCCTTTTGGATAAGCGCTGACCAAGTGCATACAAACGTCTCTTTTCCTCTAAACCTCTCTTAATAAAATTGCCGTAATTGTCGGAATATATAGGTTTTATCAGTTTTATTTAACGCCTGTGAATAGCGACATATATTACTAACATCATACTTTGGGCTCTTTTTTGTGACAATATGCGTTCCGTATAGCCATAATGAACTTAATCACAACAGCGGATTTATATCCTGCAAGAGATAATAGTCGTGAAGTATAATATTTTTTGTTTCTAAACGTAGAGATCCCGCCACATAAGGTGGCAGTAGCCAAACTTGGAACTAAATTTGACGTTACCGCCATTGCGTGTTATTTTGTATGAAAGGTAAATTTAGTATTACCAGCGTTGTGTTTTTTGCCCACTCTTTGTAATTTTTATGTTTGTTAAGGGTGATTATAATAAATTGATTTCCGGAGTTTCTTGTTAGTTCTTCTCCAAGCTAGGGTCTCCGCTGATCTAACCTCGGTAAAAAATATGTAAAGACAATGCTCAGTGCCATCTTTGAAAATAATAGTTTTAAGAGATTCGCGATTTATACTCATGATATAAGATATAAGGGTGTGTATAAGATTGATTGCAGCTGTGGGAAATCCTACGTCGAACACACTAAACGGTCTATTGCGGACAGAGTGAAGGAACACATAATATATGTAATATATAATAAGAAGGATAAGTCCCGTTAATTATTAATCATGTTTGAAATAGTTTAATAAACATATTTTGACTTTGATATATTAATTTGTTTATTTGAGTTTATAGCTCTGCAACCAAAGACCGTTACAAAATAAAACCTATAATGTATCGAGCCGTATGGCACAGTGAGTGCTAGTTTTGGCGTGTTTACTGGTAACACTGAATTACGCGACTGTGGCGACGCCTCCAACTGCCACCTTATGTGGCGGGATCTCTAGCTGACGTGTAAAGTCAAAAGAACTGTCAGTCAAGTTAATTTCCAAAGTGTAATTGTCAAAATGATTCACCAACAATGCAGGTGTTTACCGATAAATATTCCGTTTTTTCCGTATTTCTAAGCAATAATAGTGCCTTACAGCTGTAAAAATGACAGAGACGATGATGGAAGAGGACAGCATAGAGCTGGCATTGCCACCGGCTCCTCGGGGCCTGTGTTTCGATCGATTAGACTTCGTCAAGGTATCCACGTCTCACCAACTTTTAGTGTTTAACAGCCTATTTATTTTATAGTATAATAATTCAAGAGAGTTTTTGAGAATACATTCTTTTACGTGTTTGTTTCAGAAAAACTTTACAGTGGATGGTTTTTTAGAAGACCACCAAAACGTTTCCTCATTAGAATCTATGCGAGATGATTTAGGAGTCTACCTAAAGGTTCTCAGATTGGCAATGATAGAGTTGATCAACAAGGACTACGCCCATTTTGTCAATTTATCCGCCACCCTTATTGGTTTTGATAAATCTATAGAAAAAATTCGCACACCTTTATGTCAACTGAATGATGAAGTTTTGGTAGGTATCTTTTACTATTATTTGCTATTATAATCTATGTACATATCTATAGTACCCATATAATCATAAAAAGCAAATAAAGATGGGGTGAACTTCTATCTGTATGAGAAATAAAGATAACATTAAATGCTACAGTACAGTTAAATGCAATTCTATAGATAAGCATGAGTAGGTACTTCAAATTTATGTAATTGACACACATACACATACTTACATCTACTATCCTTATTGGAGTGGACAGCATCTTGCAAACCTTCCTCAGTTAACATTAGTTGTTGTCTATAGAATTCATCAGGCCATTAATTCATTGAAAGTTTATTCTTATCACACTTAGATTTGGAAAGGATAGCTTTATTATTACTATAAGAATCATTTCGTTACAGACTGTAAAACAATGCATTGAGGAAGCCATGAAGGAGCTTTCCATGTGGTTGAGCCAAAGACACTCTTTACAGAAGAAGAAGCAGCATTTAAAAATGTACAGCCAAACCCTAAAATCATTTAGGATACTAGAGAAAATACTCTCAGACATCAACTGTAAGAAAAACAAGGAAAAAATAGTTCTAGCAGAGAGAAGCGCAATGGAATACAATCAACTCAAGTTTACAATATCCAAAGTAGACAATTATCTCACTAAAGAACAGAAGGAATCATTCAAAAATATAGGGGATCAACTAGTTCAAATGTTAAACGAATTACTGTTTCAATTCTGGAATGACAGTGATGAGTATAATTTGATAAAAACACTCATTATTCTGGCCTCCTTAGATAGGATAAGCGAGACAGAAATCCTAATCAGACGCAAAGCTGTAGCTCCCTTACTTGTGGACATAATAAACGAGCCAGCTTTGCAGAAAAGTGACACAGGCTTGACAGGTGTCTATGTCAAAGTGCTGTCATTACTTGACACGCAATTAAAACTGCTCAAGTCTGTTATGGAACATTCCAAGCTTGCATTTTTAGTGAAGAAGTATAATTTCCTAGTGAATTGTTTTTGGAGGGAAGTTGAGAGCAGGTTAGAGGTTAATTAGCGTCAATTTTCGCCCCTGGTAACCCTAAAATATTTTACACAAGGTATAATGAGAGTATGGATTTTATAAGGCAATTGGAGGCACATTGTAGCGATCAGTCTATGGTGTCAACGTTGAGAGAGGACTGTGGAGTATAAGAGCTTTCAGAAGAGGTGGAAACTTACCTGTTTACTTACAGATCAGGTTTCAGGAGATTGCAGGTACATATGTTACTGTACTTAATGTATCATACCAACATCCAATCATAACAGAGCAAAAAGTTAATCCTTTAAAAAAGGTTGAGGTTGGCATAAAATTGCGTTTAAAAAGACTGATTGTCTGTTTTTCAAATTCAGACAGTAACTATTAGACTATAGCAGACATATCACTTAGCCTCATATTTATCAAGCTAACTAGCACTTAAACTGCAACTACCTATCAAACTAATGCACCATACTAACTAATTTTGTTATCATTGGATCTAAATAACATTTTTCAATCATTTTATTCAGTTCCTTACGACATCAAGTCTATCAGTTATATTACACTCTTTAGCACCTTTTCACCTAAGCCAAGTTTATTTAACAAATACATTCCTTACAGGTGCCTTTGAATCCTCATTGCAATCAACGCCATCTCTTGATGACTCAAACAGTGGTTTCCATTTCAAGGAGACTGCCCTCTGTTGGAAGTCATTGCATGAATGCTGGTCAGATGGAGTGTACATAGATGCTTTGGCTCATAAGTTCTGGAAGTTAACCCTCCAGCTCATTGTAAGATATGCTACTTGGTGCTGTACTGTTTGTGAACAGGTGAGTTGATTTGTGTACTGTGTGAAAGCTAATTTATAAAGTAATGAAATTTCTTTTGCATTAAAGACTAGAAGTCAGATATAAAATGACGTATGCAGGCTTTTTGATTTGAGAATTTAATAGAAACCTATATATATAAATCACTCAATCAGATGAGTGAATATATGCAAATCACATTGCTGACATGCTTCCTTATGAATCATTTTCAAGCTAGCAATACATGTTTTCGTAGGATGAAAGTTTTTTAGAGATCAGGAGATTATTTTTTGTTTGATTCAATTTCGTAAAATAAAATGCCCATGTGTAACACACTAATAATAAAAACACTGTACACTGTAACCTAGATTTCAGCAGTTCAACAAAATTTGTATAGCTATGTTAGAAATTTAGTCAATAATAATTCTCATTAGATAATACTTCCAAGGATAATTTCCAAGGGTCCATCCATTCTTAAATTTAATGAATTTGTAATTGTAATTCAATGTATATGAGCATATATGTATTTACGTATATTTTGTTATTCGCAGAAACCCGTCCAGCGCAAACCAACAACAACTATAAACGAGGAGCTCCTTAACACCAGTATTAGCTTATACAAAGATTCTCAAACTCTCTTACAAAGGATACCATCTCTCCTAGAGCTAATAAAAACTAAGATACCAGTCAACAATCCAGGTATCCTAGAATCCAGTCTAAGACCTAGCTTAGAGATGTTAAACCAAGTACGAGAAACGGTGAAAAAGGTTATAGCTGCCGATTTGTATGAGTACGCTAACAATCAATTGAGACAAGTTAGCGAGATTCCAAGGCTGTATAGGAAGACCAATAGAAGTGTACCAACCAAGCCATGTGGCTACATAGATGTGTTGGCTAAAACTCTGAATAGTATACATGCAAAACTAGAGGTCAAAGTTGATGATGAGTTTGTATTGGAATTGTACCAGGCAATATTCAATAGTATGACTGAAGCGTAAGTATTGATTTTTTTTCTGTTTATAATTTGTGTCTTAGTCAATGATATGCCAGGAACTAAGGCTATTAGCTTTCCTAATGCTAATGTTCTTGATGTACAGGCAATAAAATTTAATAGAAAATAAAAAATACCTAATCTTTTGTCATTCAATCCTCTTCTTGTATGACAGAAGCACAGAGGAGCTATAACTGAGCAATCAGTTTTTGAATCATATAATTTTTTTATACTAGGAAGATCTAAATTCCCAGAATCACATCTACCTAAAATCACATACACTTTAACAGTGGACTATAGATTTTGTTACTATGTCACAGGATGCCCTAATGAACTAATTCTCACTTTCTATTTCCAGTTACTACAAACATGTAGAAGATGTTCTCACATCAGTACAGAAGACAGAAGATTCTTTGAGACGCTTAAAACAAATAAGAGATGGAGTTAACGTCGCCAATGACAACACTGGGGTCACAGATGGAGATAAAATAAGAATTCAACTGCACGTAGATATAGTGGCATATAAGAACATAGCTAGTTCCCTACAAGTCAACTTGCAATATGTACATAAGTTAAACGATTTGAGTTCTATGATTGCGTACGCAACGAAAAGTATTGATATTAAATGATTGTTTATTTATTTAGTTATGGTATTTTTATTTTCTGGGCAAATAAAATGGGTAAGAAAGGGCTGGTACATGTAGTACATTAAAAACCAATATAAATATGCATCACCTGTAATCCGATTTGGATTTGACAGTGGAAAACATCCATCACCTTTAGCATAGCTATTATAATTCTGTATAGAATATTGGTGACTGGTTGCAAAGTCAAAGGCACTATTCTTAGATAGAAATTTGATAGAGATTAACTTGAAAGTTACTTGGTTAAGATATTGGGTCAATAGAACAAAAATAAGGCAAGAGATAATATTTTTAACATAAAACATGTATTTGATCCACATCATAAAATTGATTCATGAAAAAATAGAAACCATTTCACTTATTTGTCACTATAACAATGTTAATAAAATAATCATTCCTTATATACACAATAGATTCAAACACAATAAATACTATTTGTTTGGGACAAAATACTTCAAGATTGTGTTCGGCTTTGTTTTGTTCAGGGTCCTGGGGCTGCTGCGAGTCACCTGCGACGTTGAGGGGTTCTTCCAGGTCACTTTCAGCTCCTGCTGGATATCATCAGGCAAGGCGTCAAACGTCTCCTTATCCACGTAGCTGGGGATACTGCTGGGGCTAGGGTTGTCCGTGATGTCCTTATTGCTGTCAGAGGCGTCTGAATAGGAGTCCTTGGCAGGGCTAGCACGAGGGGTCAGCGACCGGTCCCTCGAGTTCAGTCTTAGTTCAGAAACTTTCTCTAGTTCCTTGGAATTCAATCGTAAATCACCTACGTTCAGTTTGCTAGGAGAAGCGACGTCTTTGCCCAAACACCGTCTCTTGGCGATCCAGTTAACTTTCTTCGGCTTCTTGGGTGATGGTTCTACTTCCACGTCTGACAGGTCAGTGGTGGTACTACTGCTGGGTGATGCTGCGGAGTAGTCCATCGAAGACACTGATGTGTCACAGTCATTCTGTAGGTTCAACACTGACTGCACCGAAATGTCATTCATGAGGTAATTGACAATTGAACTGCGCCCTGTCATCCTGTCCTGGAACTTGGTGAAGGCCAGGCCAACCAGGGTCAGGTGGAATGGTTTGTTCAGATCTACAAGTTTGTTAAACAATCTCATTATTATGGACAGGAGTTTTGTTTTGCCAGCCTCCGTTATGTTCAAGGAGCCGTTGATTATTGTGAATATGGACGGGGATATTTGACACTGCCGGGATTCCCTATGACTGCTCAGTCTCCGGGCATCCTTCTTGCGGAGAGTGACCTTCAAGGACACAGGTATCCGGCCGTCTTCACTCACAAGCACCAGTAGCCTTTGCAACAACGCCATAAACTTATCTTCTACCTCACTCTTAACACTTACAGTCTTAAAACTATCTTCTAGGCCTATGCTCAAGGGTTTCCCGGACTGTTTTACTGGGGTGTGGTCTTCACCTAAGCTCATCTGGATTAATCTCACAGCCATGTCCCCACTAAAGTGTTTCTGAAGGATACAAGGAGAGGTTTGTTGTAAGTCTGCCACAGACTTGAGGTTTAAAGAGATCAGAGCCTCTGTGGTCTTGGTGCCAATGCTGGGGATGGACCTCACACTTTCTAGGGATGCCATGAACTCAGTGGCATATTCAGGGAATATTGTAGTTTGGTCATTTGGCTTGTGCATTGGACAAATTAATTTAGCTAAAAGTTTATTATGTGCAACACCAGCACATACAGTAAATCCTAGATCTGAGAGTAGCTTGGACCGAATCTCATTTGCTATCTGTGAAGCTACTTTCAGTCTTTTGTGGCAGCCACATCCACAAGGGTCCTCATCACTGCCAAATAGATGGCCTGTCAAATCTGTGTCACCTTCCATCGCTTTGAGTCTTTCACTAACTAGATTTGTGACATCAATGAAGTTCTCATCCATGCCCAATTTCTCTACTGGGCATTTCCATGCCTGCAACAGAGCAAATATATTGTTGGAAGCTGCTCTGTAATTACTAAGATCTTCTCCACTGACAAGTTTGAGGCCTGGACAGGCTTTCATAGCGTCTGAAACCAGCATACACTTCTTGATGCCGTGCTTCCGGGCCTCGTAGTTGCTTGTTACAACGATATTCTTCTGTTGAATGCCCAAAGGAACGTTGCGAAGTTCTGGGTTACGAAGCATCTCAACTTGAGCGTAAAAGCAATCTATATCGATGTGAATAATGCTTCTAAGATGTTCATGATTATTGGCCGAGTGAGATGAGCCACCCGTATCCATTTTTCTGTGAAAACAAACGAATAAAACAATAATTTACATTGTTTGCTGTGAGCAACATCGACGAACTTTGATTTTGTTATGGTAGTGAAATGACTTACTGTTCGTCCATTATAGGTATGTAGTTTAATACAATTGTGATCCAGGTTGGTTCTTATAATGCTTTATTCTGTATTTATCGTATAAATTCTTTTAAAACCGTAATTTATTGAAAAAATCATAGCACACAATCACGACACATCAACAGACCTAGTGTTACCAGCTATTCAAAAATAACAGGTGAGAGATGCCAAATGAAAACTCATTAGAAAGTTTACTGAAAAGTTTTTAAATCTTTACGACAATACTCTATTATAGTTTGTATTATTTGTAATTATTCAAAAGAACTTAAAATAATGGAATTATGGGACTATCTTTTATTTCTTCTTTAAAACATGAATACCAGCATAAAAATATTTACAATACGCAGACTCTGTTCTAGTATACAATTAATAATATCAGTGATTCATCATTTTGACAGATGCAGTTGTCAAGTGATAAAAAGGAGGTGTTTTGTTTGTTTGGTTACAGACAGATGAACTTTTGCAAGGTTTACTGTAATTTCCTTTTTATATCAATAATTTTACATTAAAATAGTAATGAGAGTGTAAACCAGTAAGATGGAAGGCCTACCATCAGGCGATATTCAAGTTAAATACACGAAGTTAGCTGCTGAATACTCAAAGGTTGCAAATCTTTTTGCATTCGTGTTGTCTTTTGCATGTAAATGTAGAAAAATATACGATATTTACGTTTAATTTTTCAGCTTAGAGGACACGTTAAGGTATTGAAAAAAGGCGTATTAGACGAGCAAGGTAAATCCAATGAACTAAGAGAAGTCCTGAAGGAAAAAGAGAAATCTTTGAGGAAGAGCGAATTAGAGATTGACTCCCTTACGTTTAGAAATCAACAATTGACGCGGCGGGTTTCCGTTCTGCAGGATGAGCTGGAAGTGCTACAGGTAAACTGAGAACAAAGAGCCCTATAACTGCTACGCATGTATGCAGAGGTGCATAGATGTTCTTAGAGCAAAAGTGATTTGCTAAGATAGAGAAGAGATAAGTCTTTAGTATTTGACAATATACTAATGATTGATAGATAACCTAAGCTGTATCCCTAAAACTAATGATATAAGTTTTTCTTATGGTATTTTAAATAGGAAAATTCTTAGTCTCTTACATATATCTAGGAATAGTATTATATTATCTGTGTCTAGGATATAACAGTTAGCTTTATACATTTAAATCAGGTAGGCATTATTCCAGCCAATACTGCCTATTTTACTTCACTTACTTTATACTATATTACTACTATTATTCCATAACAATGCCTTTACTTACTCTACTACTACGCTTATCTCTCACAGCTGAAGTCTTCAAAGAAGTGGAAAGGGAAGCCGGATGAGAAGTCAGCTCCGTCCACCAGCCAGCTGCCTCCGCTGGACTCAGGGCTGCTGCAGGAGGAACTGCAGAAGAAGATTATAGAAAATGCTCAATATGCCTCACAGGTAAAGAGACTAAGCATTTATATATAGTGACAAACATTCATTACCTTTATCTCTAACCAAGTTAGTCTGAACTCATTGTGACAGGTGGTTTTCTCTATAATTAAGGACATACAGGTTTTGAGACAGTTCTGTCTTATGGTATACAATTGAAATATGTTATCTCAGTTTGACCAAAATGATAGATGTGCCCTTATCTCGTACGACGGCAGAAGATGTCTTCCAAGTTATCCTATACCAAGTAAAGTATAACATCTACAACTATAATTACAGCTTTCCGATAAAGTGTTTGAAATATCGCAACTGAGAGCGACTTTAGAAGACTATGAACGGAACATAGGCGAGGCAGATAGTAAATACAAGGCGGAGATAGCTAGGCTCAAGAACAAGAATCACGAGCTGCAGTTCTCTCTAGAAGAGGCCCAGAGAGACCGGCACAATAAGCTCCATTTGCCGGGAAGTAGTCAGGCGGCGAGTTGCAATGGGGACTTCTTGTCTGAAGGTGGAAGTCTGGTGAGTAAAGGATGTTAAGAGGAAATGGATAGGAGTTTTGTTGTATTTGGTGAAGATTAATAGAAACACTAAAGTTCTTTATACTATGATTTGTATTAATATTGATGAAGATGTAGGAAATATTGGAATATTCTTGATGGTATAGACAGAGTGATTTTGTATTATAGATAGTCAGCACACAGCCATAAAGCTATAAAAACATATGTAATCAATTGACTGACTATCCTTCAAGGCTTAGTAGTTGTAATGTGTATATTTAGTAAATCTTAAGTAGATTTTAATTTAATGGTGCATACTATACATTTGATAATCATTTTGTATGTATATGGATAATGCAAGGTAAAATCATGGGACGACGTAAACCAGGTCGTAGAAGAACATCGTGGCTCAAGAACCTGAGGGAGTGGTTCGGCCTAAGCTCACGATCCCTGTTTCGTGCCGCTGCGTCCAAAGTAAAAATAGCCATGATGGTCGCCAACCTCCGCTGAGGAGATGGCACGAGAAAAAGAAGAAGATGTATATGGATATTGTTTAAATGGTTGTTGTATGTTGATTCCAGATTGGCAGTGAAGATGCCCTCAGCTCCATGGATGATCTGCAAGAAAATCTCAACAACAAGCTCCATGTATTAGAACAGGTAATAGTCTTAAATAAAGCAATGATCCATGATGTCTGTTTACCCCGAAGAACACAGAATGGGATATGCATAGTGTTAATTATTGTTATTTTAATGTAATTCTTGTATAAGAATATAACTAGCATTCTGAGGCATAATATGTATTGATTTACCTGGAAACTATCAATATTATGTTAACCATACTGTGATTTTTTCTTGGCAAGCATATCATCTAATAGATTAAAATAACTGTACTACCAATATTTAATTTATTACCTGTTAACAACTACTACAGACTCCCAATCTGTTATGTTGGCTGTTTTTGTAATGTAAGCTTCTTGAAGTATCTATGGTAGTCATTCTAGTCTATGGCTATTCCAAAACCGTTAATAGCAGTAAAGCTACCATTATATTAATACATATACTTTTATGTTATGTTCATTTCTATCAGAGTGTACAGAACTTCAGAGACACTATCGATCTTCTCAATCACTCTCACTGTTAGTGTATTATAATTGATATCACTGTTATTTTTATTTGTACCAGGAAAACCAAAAACTAAAAATGGAGTACGGCCTCCTAGAAATCGAGAACAGGAACCTAAAAATAGACCTGAACAAATACATGGCGGCTGCCAACAAGAAACGTGGGGACGGGCACGACAGCGGAGACTTCAACAGCTTCAGCGAGACCCATGAGGATGCTAATGGCAGGGTCACAGGGCTCTTAGGGTCTCTGGACACCCCGTTTAGTGTGGGGGATGAAGTGCAAGCGAGGGAAGACAGGTTAACGGTGTACTTTAGGAGCAAAATGAGCCAGTTGAGCGCTGAGAAGGAACGCCTCGATGGGAAGTGTGAACATTTTGTTAAAGAGGTGAGTTTTGTGAGTTGGGTGTAATAGTGGGGTTGAGTGGGTATCTTTGTGGTCGCTGATTCGGATGTGTAATAGTTCCTTTATGAATAACTTAAATAATTTGGAAAGTGACTATTGTTAGTCGCTGAATAGATTCAAGTAATGTGTAACCCCTTTCGCTTTCTACGACATGCTGGAAAGTAAGATATATGGCATTCTATTTACGTCCCAGCCGTTGGAATTGTATGTATATGGCGCAGGTTGATTTGATATTTTGGGTTTTTGCAAAAAACATAGGCATTTTGCGAACACGGAGAATTAGACATTGGTGATCATTCCTTATCCTTATATTACCTATCAACAAAAATCTAAGTAGGTTAGGTTGTTACATGATAAACAACGCACAAGCAAGTTGATTACCATTAACCATACCTGCAACACATACAGAAATTAATTATGTCCTGAGAAATTCAGTGCCTTTCCTACATCCTTTTTTTCTGGACTTGTTATTCTATGTAACTAGAAAAGTGAAAATATTCCACTGCGTCTTTATTGCCTTTACAAAACCTGTTTTTCACTACTAATTTGCTACACCATATATACTATGTCTTCTGTATAATAAAGTATATGCCTTTCGCCAGTGCGAGCTGCTGCGCCTCCGCTACGAGGAGATGGAGGGGCAGAGGGCGGACGCAGAGCGCACCCTGCACGAGAAGCTGCACACCATCGGCAGACTGGTGAGCCAAACAACTTATACGATAATATGTAAGCGAGTTTGAGTGGTGGGACAGTCGAAACGATTCGTTACAGTCGTTTCTGGGTTGAATTCCTAGCTGGGGTAGGTGCCAATGAGGGATTTGTGTATAAAAAAGGCTGTTTTAGGTATTTGCAAAAGAGAACACGCCCGTGTGATGGAAAATCATGGAAAGACAGATTTTTCCACGAACTCAGTAATAATTAGCACGAAATAATGAAAATACCATTGGTTGTACAAAATAGCATTACTTCCAAAAGTGAAAGGCATCTAGTTAACAAAATATTTACGTCCGAACCAGTACATAATTACGAAAATTGGTTTGCCTTAAGGTTGTACTGTTAGTTTTCTTACTTATGTATTTTGTGATATTTTGTCTCGTGCTATTTCGGCATGTCGTAGGAGGCGACTAAAGGACTAGGGGTAAATTGAATTCATTGGGCGATGGCCTACCAACCCGTCACCAATGTTCCATATGACAACCCCAATATTAATTTTAAAAAGTAACCTAGGACATATATATCTCTGAGGTTCTGTCCACTCCGGAAGGGATTACAAGAAGTGAATGTATGTATGGCAACATTAAGCCCGCGTGTTGATTCGATCGTCAGCACATAATGTGACAAGAGTCCATAGGTAGGTCTCCTACAAATCCGAAAAATGCACATAGAAATTTGTATAGGTACATGCTGTGGGGCTCGAATACAAATCCTTCTTCCTTTAGGCGTATGAGTCGTATTTTTACTTATCATACCAAAGAATAAATTAAATATAATGGTAGGTACGTGCTATTCTATTGTAGCTATTCTATACGCGGGATTTTATAACACTGTTCTTACAATTTTGAAAGAAAATTTTGGAAGAATTTGTTTATAAATCTAATGACGTACCTTCTATTTTACCACCAGGAAGAAGAGCTCCATTCCACCTCAAGTAACTACGAGGAACAGATGAGTGTGCTAACAGAACATGTGGCAGGACTCAACGACCAGCTGACGAGACAGCACGATGAGATACAGCATCTGAAGCAACAGCTCAGTAGTAGGAGAAAGTGAGATGGAGGATGTACTGCGATGTCGCTTTTAATGGATAAATGATAACTATAGTCTATTCGCGTTAAGTAAATAGTGACGTCATGATATATAGACGTTAAACTGACCAATGAGACGTTAGTAAATGAAAAAACAATTCACATCGACCAATTGCAGACGACAGTTGTCACGTCTCATTGGTCAAATCGTCGGGACATGATGACATCACTATTTTCTTAATGCGAATGTACTATAAGATTTGGTTTTGAATATACGCCGCGCTGATGGTAAACGATTCATATACATATACTCATAACTTTTTAATAGTTTCAGTGATATGATTTAGCTTATTTGAACAATACCCTGTTTTGTGTAATACTTGATTGAAACAATAATGGTTAATGGAAATAAATATGCAAGAAATTGTCGTAAGGAGTTGCTTTTGAGGTTTTCTGTAAAGAAGAGATTACGAATTATAAATGATTGTGACATACCAATGGCGGTGCCAATTTTACTAAATTCCTCTAAGTTATGAAGCTCAAGTCCATTAATCCTGTTTGCAAAACATCAATATAATATCAGATCAGTTATAGTCTGAAGTTGGTAGTGGATTAGCAAGTTTCAAATCTACTTTTGCTAACTTCACACTATTACCGATCTGATATTGAACTGCGTTTGTGCTAAAACGCATTAGTAGACTTGGGCCCCTGTGCCCAATAACCGCTAAACGTGATCAAAGGTCACTTGTGTTTAGAGTTAAAAGACTTGAGTGTATGAGTAAAATTTATTACACTTTCATGTTTCAATCTGATTTGCTAATAAATTTGATTGCTTGCAACTGCTTTTAGCAGATAAAATAGGAAAAGGTGATTTTTCCGATCAATAATGTATATTGATATACAATTATTCCTAAATAGATAACATTGAATACCGGTTCTATACCAAAATGATTATTATAATAGTTTCTTAAACTATGAAAGAACTTAAAGTTCTTGTAAAACGAAAATTGGTTTACATTGTTAACCCTTGGGTGAATTGATCGACATGTTAGAAATCCTAGAACTACTGGAAATCAGATAATTTTAATTTTTAGGATGGAAAAGATTCCCGTCCCTTGCTTCTGTTTGCTTTGCCTTAATAAGTCTGGATCAGCTACTGCTCAAGCAGTAATCATCAATTTAGTCAACGAAGCAGCTATTATGGCTAGTTGATAAAATAGATGGATAACAACCATTACCAATATACATAAATTTCTCCCCAACTTGCTAATCGTGGTAAAAGATGCTCCGGAACCTTTCGATCTATCTATTCCTTAAAGGATCACGACAGTAATAGTAGTTAGTTATGTATGTATTTCAAGTAGTTTCGCTGAGACTAAAATTTACTTGATTTCCAAGTGCAGGATTCTTAATATGTCGATAAGCAGTGAAAGAATTTTGTTAAGACGAATTATTTTAAGACAAAAAGCTAAACGTGTATGTCTAATTAGAGTAATTTGTATAAATTATGTATATTTTGTTAAGAATTGGCAATATTGTTCGATTAATGTTGTAAGTAACGTTTAACTATTTATTGTAACGTGTAAATCGAAATGTATGAAATAAATACTTGTATCAAATCATAGAAAACGTATTATTATTTTTCATATAACTCTATAACTCTCTGCCTTTATCGATATAAAACATCGCAGACATTATCCCTTACGGGTTAGTTAAAAGCTTGACTGTCCCGAAAAAAGGATGGAAGTATGTATTTGTTCAAGAACAAACTGGAAACAATATTCCTTATTAATTTCACCATAAACCTGGTAGTAACAACAAGGTTCTGTCCACCCCAAAAAGGTTGTAAATCATGGATGTATTAGTCAAATAAAACGCACACATATGCACAACTTTGTATTTATAACGATACTCATAAGCACCTTATGTTCATCTGTTAACTTCACAATTCAATACAAAATTATCAATATTTGCTTCCTCACGATTACATACAAATTTTACAGAGCATTCGTAAATACATTATTTGTAATAGATTCATTAAATGAAAGCTCAAACTTGTCGAATACAATAAGCAGTTCTCGCATGTAAAGGGCTAATAAGATGCTATTTTTAGCATAACTTACTAATAGGAGTACGTATTAATTTTACACTTCTTTTTATACGTGGTCGCGAATTGTCATGTTGGGTGCTGGCTTTAAGGTTAAAATGGACTTTTAGGACGGGACTCGAGAATCTGATAACATTGTCTCAAATTACGTATCTGTGAAGTGCACTATTTATGTTTTTACTCGATTTTGTTATTAATGTGTATACATTAAATGTAATAGCGTGAGATGACATTACAAACAATACATTTACGAATGCAAATTTGAATCATTGATTATTATACCTACATGAACAATTTACTTATTTTGTGGATACTTTATTTGAAATTTAGCAAAGTTTTAATCACTGGTGTCTCAGGCTGTCTTTAACGTGAACATTACACTAAATTTATATTTATAATATGAATTCCATAATATAAAACGTACATATAATTTGTAAGAAGCTTAGCCTAAAGTTTACAAAACTACGGTAATGCGCTGTCCTTAAGGATCCCTATTTTATTGTTCTGTTGAGATTCCACAAACAATACATACGCAACATTGAAAAAAGGTGCTCTACATACCCATTTTTACATAAAATAAAAAATGCCGTCCTTTAACCTTTGGCACTAAAAAAATTACGACACAACATAAAGGGTTAATAAAAAATAAATAACTTAAATATTCAATTACATAATTTTAAATAAAGTTGCTTTTATGTGTAATAATTTATTTTAAATAGTATATTAATATGAATTCAGTTTATTTATTGAATCTGGCAATGTCGATGATAAATACCATGCAATTACAAAAACAATAGCTGCCAAAAAGTTTTATTTATTATTTCTGAAATTTTACGATTATTACGGCAATATATCAAAGCACGGTGCGTTTTTATTAAGACGCCGCGCCGCCAGATCAATAATTAAATTGATCATAATATTTGATTTTAATAAAATAAATTTCTAAGTAGAGTACCAATAAATTATAAGTAGAAGTGAAAATAAGCTTTAAATTTACTTTTATTGACTGTAATTTGATATTTCAATAAATGTTTACTTTACACAAATAATTTATAATCAAAGGCCCAGTAGCATATTAAAATTTAAGAGTAACCACAATTAATATATACATTTGAAAATTATACCTAAATTTATCCTGTATTTATAACCATTTCGTGATTAACTAATGTGATATTTAAACATGAACAATTAACTATTAAACCCTAATTAAAATCTATTGCTATAATTAAATTAAACCGTTGGGAAAATGCGCTACAGTGGAATGATATTTAAAACTATTATTTCCTTTTTAATTGGACTTTCCCATTAACAACTATTGAAAAAGTTATAAAGGGTTACTTTTATTTATATTAAATTATTCCCTTTGCAGTAATAACGGCTACAGAATCATCCCTTATAGGGAGTTGGTAATTAAACGTAACCCTCCATCGAATGTATTGAAAATGTCTGCAGAACTTTAAAAGTACATAATTATACTGATTAAAATAACATTCTTAAAGTAACTTACATTATATTCCGCTACAATAAACAATTAAATTTAAATATTGTGTCTCTAAATTGACCTTGAATAAATGCAAGAAATACAAAGCTAAGAAACAGAAACCAAGGGAATGCAGCCTAAAAAGACCCGATACAACAATTCATCACTAATCCAGACACAAAACAGTTAAAAATTAAATAATAAAATCAAAAAACAAGAAAAAGAAATGCATAATCAATTACCTACATAGAATCTGCCTTAATATTCTCATTTCGTTCAGTCTTCGCTCGGTCACCGTTCACTTCGCTCATTCACTCAACAGCGCAACTTAAATAGGCGTCCGAATACTTTTATTTATTGACTATGCCCCGGGTGGTTGGGTTGGGGCGACGCTAGCAGTCTTTGACGTCGGGGGTCGTGGGCAGGTATGGGTCAGCCCGCTTGTGGTCTAGGAGCGCTCGCACCGTGGACGTGTCACTCGGCAGCTCCGACTTCTTGCGTAGCAGCGGCGCCGGCTTGCCACCTCCGTTCACGTTTATCTCCTTGCGTAGCTGGGGATTAAAATTTGTTTTATTTGTACCTCGTTTTGGTAGATATTTAAGGTTATTTCAAAGTGGTAAGGCATAGATAATGGAAGAGTAGACAATTTTCTGTGTCTGTCGCAAGTTACGACTAAGGGATTTCAAAATAAATGAACCGTTTTTCACTAATTCATTTATTGTTGTGTATGTATTATGTGGATATGTGTATATGAATGTATGTGTATAATGACATATCTTATTTAATGTTATTTAAGTAATACACGCTTGTACTTACAAAGCGTGTATTTTGTACGTCACCGAAAGTTTCCCTGTTAGGGTGACAAAGAGCGAAGTCAAGTAAATAAATTAATAATAACAAATGTTAATCCTCCTACAGTTACCTTACATTACACTCATTCTAAACTACTTCCAACGTAGCTTTCTTACCCTTTTCGTTCCTTATTAAACAAAGTATATAATAATAATTAAGCATTTATTTACAGCAACAAAAACATACACAATACAAATATTTTACAAATCGAACTCACAAACTAGGAGATACCGCTTGTGCATGTTATTGTCGCAGCAAAAAGGTTCTAACTCAGCTGGGTATGTTTCGTCTGGCAAACGCAACGCTGATATTATGTCAGAACCAACAAGAGGGCAAAATTAATAAGAGCTACTTACATTGTGCGCGTCACTGTCTCCCTTATCATAGCCCCAGCGGTTGTCGCTCTGTGGGGGCGCCAGAGGTACGCTGCTCGCCTTTGCCTCTATCCGACGCCACATCTCTTCGCGCTGCTGCATACGTTCCAATTCCCTGCAAAAGTTATTTAAGAGTTAAACACCTGAGGTACATATTATCGTAGCTTCAAGGTTCTGTCCACCCCGAAAGTACACACAACCATCTGTTTTACCATCACTAGCTGGACTGTGTGTTAAAATGAGTAAGGGAATAAGTCTTCAAGATTATCTTATAACCAGACATGGTCACGTATGTGTGTAACCGCCTGGATATGTAATATTGAGTGTCTTTGAATGTTTGTAAACATCATTTGTCTGACTATTGTTTTAATGGTCTTGTAATAGTCTGCTACAAATAGTCTTCCCTGCAAATCGCAATGTGAATAAATTGACTTAGGGTAACTAGCCAATTTTATCAACCTGCCACTATTATTCCGTATAATATCATCAAAATACCGATAATTACACCAGTGACTGAAAAATTGTGTGAAATATGTTTCCTTTACGTGAAAGTTGTAAGTATAATGCTACTGTCAGTCGTCTATGGTTTGTCAACAAAGTCAGCAGCTCAGTGGAAGTTAAAAATACAAATAATTATTTTCGGCTGAATATTTAGTCAATTGTGATGCCGAACTGGCTAAATATGTTCGCTTTGGGATAAGATTTGGATCCTCAACTGGAACAAACCGAACAACAAGGAAGAGAAGAACTTGAGCTTCGATTTCGTTTTTCTTCGGTTGTAGCGGCTGGCGGCGTTGGTGTAACCATGGTGATTGAATAACAAGAAGTTCAAACGCCGTGGCATCAGTGTTTGTACTTCAGCCGACATAACCTTAGTGGCTTAATGGCTTAATAAATAATTAAAAAAAATGCTACTGTATGTGAATGAACGATACGAGTGAATGAATGAACGTTCCATCATACTCACTTTTGCCTCTCCTGCTTATACTGTTGCGTGCATTCATCAAAGAGTTTCTGGTTCATCTCCATGAACAGTTTAAGGGCGTTATACACTAGTCCGTGAATGGTCTTGTTCCAGTGACTCTTAGTGTTCTTGTAGAGGGCGGGGAACATGATTGGCAGTATGTGAGTCGCATTATCCGTGATTAGCGACATTATGTACTCGTTGTTCCAGTAGTATAGGGCGCGTTCTGCTACCTGAATGGGTGGAGAAGAAAATAGGGTTTATTGTATGATTTGGGAATGAATTTGGATAGTATATTCTTTGGATAGGTAGCTAAGTTCTTATTCATATAGGTTGACAAATCACTGAGCTAAGTTAGGTATGGTTCTTGGATCTGTATGGCTTCGATGTTCGGGATAGAGAGATAAAGAAGATCTAAGCATTTACTTTTACAATTCAGTTCAAAATCGTGATGTGATTGTACTTAGATCCATTATCAATCATACTCTTCTCCCACCTATCACATCCCTATTTACCTGGTTCATTTCATCCCCACTACTCCTTTCATCATCACACTTCACTTAAGACTCTTATACTACACCTTCCCCGCCCTGGTACCACCTAGATTCACTATATCTTCCCCACCTTGGTCCTTTCCATATTTTACCTGGAAATTGGACTTTGGGAATATTAACGATCTTCGAGCGACCCACACCTAAAATGGCTTCGAAATTTCGGACATAGCCACTCAAGCCTTCCCCTCTCCACAAAAAGAGAGTATGTATACACAAGTCGTGAAGCGTATGTCATAATGACCTTAACACTTCTAAACCCTAATAAGGTAGATTCATTTACCTAGACTACTTACGTTAACCCTTAAGACAAGTCTTAAATGAACTTACCAAGGGTCTTGTACATAAACATACGACTTGTGTATACACACTCCCTTTTTTATTATGGCGGGGTAGTCAGAGGCTTGAATGCCCATCTCCGAAACTTCGAAGGCATGTTAGGTATGGGTCATTCGAAGCCCGCGTATCACTAGATCAACAGGACCCAACGTGATAGGTAGTGAACCGTATCGCCGTATATAGGCACTGACTATTACCTATCCTGAGGGATAGGCAGGTTTCCTCACGATGTTTTCCCTCACCGTTACTTACACTAACACTAACGGTGAGGGTCTTGTACAATTGGTGTAATAGTGTCCTTCTTCTTCTTCTTGAGGTGCCATCTCCCAATAGGAGGTCGGCCAATCGTATGGCTTGATTTTACTTGATTTTAATAGTGTCCTAATTTTATTTTTATTTACCTGGAAGTGTGGGCTTGAGACACACTTGGCCAGCTGCCGGAAAAGAGGGTCCATGATCTTCTGGAACTCGGAGGGCTCGATCACGTCCAGGATTTCCTCCATGCCGTTGAGGAACATCACCTCTTTGGGCGAATGGGTCTTCGGCCAGTACTTTAGAAGGGCCCTGGTACAATATAGGCGGATTTAGTAACACGTTAGTACTTGTCAATGGCGACATGGCTGACCACCTGTCATATTGAGTACTGACTATCTGGTTAAAACGTGGGTTCGAGGTTTCCATAGAATTACTACCTTCGCAATTGCGGAAATGGAAACCTGAACCTCTGCACTACACAACTACCCCGCAAGGGTTAATGGTCGTGAATGCGTTTGTTTGTTTTGTTTTTGTTTAGTAACATGTATTGCATTGGGGATGAGAAAAGGTGATGGTTCATTGGGTGTAATACTTAAATACATACGTTGGACGATTATTAACCTTTTTCACAAGAGTAAGGGGGTTGAATGACGGACGTCGATTGTATAACGTATTATATTATCTGTGGTATAACTTTTACCAGATAACCTGTACACAACTTCACAGGTTATGTCTCTGTAGCCATTCGCAGATATAAACTTTTACTAATCCAAAGTTTAGGTGAGTTATATAGCAATAATTTATTTTTGCTGCCGTCTTCATAAGAGGTCGTAACAAATTCTTTGATCACTTAATGAGTTTAGAATATCAAAGCTTTTGTTAAATAGTCTTTCCTATACCTATATATCTAAAAACCTTACAAACTAATGACAGAACTCTTTAAACCTCCTAACTATATAAATAACTCACCTAACGACAGGTTCGGTGAGCGAGGGATCCTTCTCCAGGAACTGCACGACGCAATAAGCCAACTGGGGGTGGTAGACTGACAGGGACTTCGCCTTGTGAAGCGGCAACAGCACCTGCAAGATAACATTATTAGGATATGGTTAACATACTCATCTGCATCATACATACTCTGAAAGATAACTGGGTATCTTCACGCTCATTACCCTGAACGTAACGAAGAGTTATTTTTCACGAGACTGGGTTAACTGAAAGTCCTTCCGTAAGTTATGATTTCAGAAGCGTAATTAAATATGTATTTTCCTGTATAGCTGACATAATCTGCTCATATATCCCGTGTTCATCTGTGATAAGAATGCTAACTTAACTGCCACTCTTTGTTCAACATGTTGTAGGAGGCAACTAAAGGACTATGAGTCAATGGAATCTACCGTGCAATGCTAAATATAATATAATAGCCTAAACTAGTCACCAACAATCTAGAACATATACTTAACGACACTTATTCTCAAAGTTGGTCACTTTTTTATAGAATATATTAGAAATTATATTCATTTGGGGGAGGCCTATGTCCAACAGTGGATTAATTCAGGCTGATGATGATGATGATATTTTCTAGCGTCTGTCCACCCCAAAACGACTAAAGGACGTGGATATGTGGACTAACCCTGAGCAGGAAGGTCTTGTGCTCGTCCTTGAGTGGCAGCGCGAACCCGTTGATGATGGAGCCCAGGATCTCCAGCAGCTCCGCGATGCCATTGTGGTGCTCTGTCTCGTAGATGAACCTACAAACACATTTATTTATTACTACCACAAACACATTTATTTTTTACTACCACTGATACATTACCCAAGACAAAGACAAAGAGTTACAAAAGCATTAACATGTAGTTCAAGTGTCTATCTGCGCAAATGCTACATTACCCAAGACAAAGAGTTACACGAGCTTTGACATGCAGTATGTATGCATGTAAAAAGTCCAAGTGTCTATTTCCGCAAATGTAAGTTCGTATTTCTATGATCACCTCGAACTCACATGCCGACTGGATAGTCAGTACTCAATGTGACAGATGACAAGCCGTGTCGCCATATACAAGCACTATTACCTATTATTGTACGAATAGAGCTCTGTAAGTGCTACCAAATCTAGCTCTAGTGAAACACGGGCGTTGTGTGGCTCATGCCTAACATGCCTTCGAAATTTCGGTAATGAGCCTCTGACTACCGCACCAAAACGAACAGCGTACATAAATATGTACAATCCCAACATTTTTGAACTAACTAAACCCTGAGCTATTATATCTCCGAGGTTCTTTATACAAAAGGAAAGAACGTAAGTATTCTTGATTCACTCACCTATAGAAGACGTTGTTGATCTGCTTCCGGATGTAGGCTCGGAGGACCAGGAATTTGCCATAAATCCGGTGCAGCGTGGTCTTCAGGAAGTCTCGCTCACGAGGGTCTTCAGAGTCAAAGAGCTCCAACAACTGAAAAGGATAGATGGCATGAAAATTTTATAACACAAATGTCCAACACCCAAAGACTGGTTCCATGTCGTTGGGTATAAGCTGCAAGTATATACAAGGCTTGTTCATCTGCCTGTAGAGAGGTAAGCATAGATCACGGTTAAAACAACAAACACCTGTTCGGGGTACAAGTAGGTTTCCTCACTATGTCTTTCCTCACCATAGTATTCGGGGCATTATGCGAATGTATTTCTAATGCATAAATGTTTATAGAAATTTTTCAATCTCTTTGAACCCTGTACCCACTGATACAGACTCAAACCCCCAACGACTGAGCTACGCCGAAGTACACAACATATCCTCAAATTTAGCAAACAAAGTTTCTAGGCATATTTCTCTATCACCTTTAACCACCTCTATATCCACAAAAACAGATTATGCCTTGTACAGTCAACGCTAAAAGTGCAGTCCCAGTATATTTCATTTCATTTCGCGAACGCATAGTGGTGACAGTTTTAAAATGTCAAATAATGTCTTTTGTTCTTATAAACGTAAACCTTATAAAAAGTTACTGGGACTGCACTCTTAGCGCTGTTTGTACATTGTACTATCATCGCAAAAGGCCTCAACTTCTATATTGAACTCACCTGCAGAACAAATCTCTGGTCGATGTACTTCTTAGCGACGTTGGGCTGGAAGTCTGGCGACTCCAGCAGCCGGAGGAACAGCTCGTAGACCAGGTGCAGATGTGGCCAGGCTGCCTCCAGGTTGGGCTCGTCTTCCTCTGGGTCGAACTCCGCTCCGTTCGGGTTGGACGACGGAGGCAGGGTTCGGAACAAGTTCACTGCGAACTGTGGAATGGTTTTGTTAGGTTGGTGTTATGGTAGTTTGGATAGTTGTAGGGACTGCTGTTGTTTTTGGGATTATTTAGATTGATTTTTAGTTGAGACGTGCTTTTTGTTTTCATACATACAGGTGCATTCACGTCCTGTAATCGGGGATAAAACCTGTCAGATATAGTATTCTCTAGGTAACTTTTTAGAATCAATCTACCACCAATTTGTATATGACATCACAACATTCGTGCTATAAAAGAGATCTAAGTATACTATTCTGCCAACCCCAAAAGGGATTAAACTGTAAATACTTATATATGAATGAATAGAACAGTTTCAGACATCAAACAAATCATTTACAAAAAGCTGGTAGACAGAGAATGTAAGCTATATTTAGAGTTCAGTTTTGTATGATTCTGGAATAGGTTGTCATTTAAATGGGCTAGATTTGTCTTGCATTCTGATCTAGAATTTATCTATAGTCTACAATAATACAATAAAATAGGTTACACTTTAGACGTACGCATTAATTCTAAACATAACTCAAAATTGTGCAGAACCTAGTTTATATTGTGTAATATATATCAATGCCTATGCTATGCAATGCCAATGCCTGCTTCACGTGATTTATACCTAAAACTAGCTAACTCTTTAAGACACTTAAGGCATGAAATTTAAGTTTAGTAACCTCTAATATCAGTTTAATGTTCTAACAAAATACGAGTATGTATTACCATATTATTTGCTTTCGAAACCGGCTAATTAAATTCCAATTAACTGGTTCCTTAACTCATTTACGCCGTCTACTCGTCTGCTGGTCGTTAATCAATTTAAATTAAAACATTTAGCATAATAACACCGTTATAAATTATATGATTTCACTCTTTATTATTTAGTATATAAAAGTTGCATGTTTATAGAATAGGAATAGGGAATGCATCTACTGTGTTATATGACGATTCATACAGCATATTGTATATCACTACATAGTATAAAACAAAGTCGCTTTCTCTGTCCCCATGTCCCTATTTATTATATCTTTAAAACTACGCAACGGATTTTGATGCAGTTTTTTTAATAGATAGAGTGATTCAAGAGGAAGGTTTTCATGTATAATAACATCCATTAAATAGTGGAGTAGGCTATATATTTTATACCCGTTCAAAGCCGGAGCGGGTCACTAGTTAAAATAATAAAACAATTAATTGTTACAAAGAGATTAAATTTAGAAACTATGGTGAAATTATAATATAAATTTAGAAATTATATTAAAAACTATGGTGAGACAGTTAATTACTCTAAAATGATCAAATTTAGAATGTAACATTGCATAATACATGGCTAAACCGTAATGTTTATATTCAAAACAAAACTGATTATGTAACTTTAGAGAATTATGTAATTTACTTTAAACATTTCAAATCTGATATTTTAAACTGCTCAGGATTTACCTATACATAGATAACCATTTCAGTAAGATACTATTATAAATTCTACGATATTTCTTAGGATCTCTAAAATCAAGTCAATCACAACAACGTAATATCTTATTCATCTACTACCGTAAGTTTACATACATACATACCAGTATGTAAACGTCACGCCCGTTTCCTTACAGTTATCATGGATTTCTATTTTTGGCATAATTGGCAATTAACTATTAAGTTTATATGTGCTTCTACTAGTAAACTATACTAAGAAGAGTCGTTGGGGCCGAGACCTTTAAATGTATTTCAGTGTAAAATCTTGCTTGAGTATGTACCAATAGACATTAGGTTTTCTGTTTTGCTATGTAAATCGTCATAGTAGATCATACATTTGCGAAAGAGCAACTCTCTACTTTTTTCTCGGAATAGTTAATAGTTAATAATATAATATAATATGAATAGGTAATAGTTGGACCTATCGGAATAAGATGTGGCCACATAGTCACTAACTTCACAATTTCAATCAGTAACTTGACAATATCAGTGATTGAGACACGTAAACCTATGGTTCCAAAGAACGTGAAAAAAATTATTATTAAATCATAGCCAAAAAGAAAATCACTGTCACGACCACTTTTGTAATGAAATGAAATACAATTATTTTCATTCAATATAAGTATCATAAAATCACAAATTATAAATATATTTATAAAATCAATAAATATTAGGTAGTTAAGAGGTTCAGGTGTCCATGGTAGTTAACTCATACCAAAACATAAACGCGTTGACCACTATTAACTCAAGCGGGGTAGTCAGGGTATCCATCTCCGCAATCGCGGATGCAGTAATAACTAACAGAATAACTCATTCACTCACCATATTAACAGCCTCGGGATAAATGGCCTCCGTGATGACGTCCCTCTGTGAGGTCACGTACTCGACCATCTCGAGCAGTGCGGCCCTCTTCACCTCTTTCCATTTGAGGTCCGAGAGAGGTTCCTCCGCAAAGTCGAACAGGAAGCAGCATTGCCTTAACTTCTGCACGAACAGCTGTTCTCTTTCAGCTGGTGATGCATCTGAAAGGAAATATAGTGTTTGAGTTGATGACCATATTTATTTACATAAGACACATCGATATATTCACGCGTCTACGTTTCTAAGGGGATAGACAGAGACAATAAATCTCCCATTATAAAGCAAGACACACAACCAAAAATAAACAATATTTACATTAAGTTACTTAAAAACGAACAAATGAATTAGGCTAGGTTTTTTCTAACAAAATATGCATTCTAGATGAATAATCATATATATCTCAGATAAAATATATTCAACTTTATCAGATTTCTACAACCGGCTAGTGTGTATGTGGAATTGTATAGAGAGGTGAATGAAGCGAAACTGTTATCTCAGAATCGAGATAAATAGGGATCCAGGATCTCCGCTTACACCCGGGAAAAGGGTGTGATTTGTGCATGTATGTCTTTAATTGTTTTCACCTACAACATACATGTTCGGTAGCAGTCTTAACTCGTGTCCATATTATACGTGGCCAATACCTTGCTCTTAAAAGACTATGTGTACAATGCTATTTATTGAATAAGTGCAATCCGCGAATCCACGTCGGGAATCGAACCGGAACCTTCTTTTTCAAATCCTTTATTCTCGCTACTTGAGCCTTATCTACTTATTTAATAAGAATTGTGTATCAAGTCAAAGAAAATGTTCCAAGAATTGTGTAAAAAAATAAAATTCCCTCCTTCCAAGGAATTGTAAAAGGGAATGTAAATGTCGACAAGAGTGCGGTTATTACAAGTATTGATTTTGTTGCTTCATAGCTGCCATTACATTCAATATGGATGCATTGAGCATGCTTTTTGTCACGCGACGATGGGAGACAATGGAGCTATACAGAACAGCCCTTTTATGAAAAAATGGCGCCGGAAATATTAAAGAAATAAATAAAATATTAGAATTTGTATTTTTGTTTATTAGCTATTTAGAGATTATTGCAAATACTAAACTAGAAGTTAGAAGTTCAGTTACTGGATAAATATGGATTTTATTCAAGCATTAATTGTTTATGCACTCATTTGTATAAAATATCACAGGCACAGGTTAACTATTCGGTTATACCCTAAGAAGAATACGAGTATTTACCTAAAAACGAGATTACTTAGTTAAAAATATGTAGACTACATTTATTTTTATGTTACCATTTTAAATCCCTCCCACCATTTCCCGAACCAGCTAGAAAGAATCATTGCAAAGCGTGACGTGGTAGCTAAATGCAGTTAATAACGTCAATTTGTTTCTATTGCCTGCAATGGCTTAGGAAACTGCCGTCCATAAGCGGAATCATTCAAAACAATTGCACTCAAGGATTTCTCATATAAATAATCTGTGGTCATTTACAAGTTTGTACACAATAAGCTATCATTGTTTCGCGTTCACTTCTCTTTAATAGGAAGGTGACTAGCTGCCTTTCTTCCCGCGATGGAGACGACTATTCACACAAATATTTGCGTCCTATAATACATTTTGGGGTGGACTAAACCTTAGAAATACGATATTTTCTAGGTCACTTTTAAGCATGAATGATGGGGTTGTGATTTACATGGAAATTTGGTGACAGGACAGGACACGGTTAACCCATCGCCCATTAGATTACTGACCTTAAGTACCTTAGTCGCCTGCTACGACATGCTGGGAAGAACGGCAGCTAGTCAGCATTCTTTTTTCATTTTTACATTAATGTTTTGTTTTGAGGAATTGGTTTTGATATGAGTTTGAATGATAAAACATTTTCTAAAGACGTATCACATCGGTTTTCATTTGATGGCCAAAGTGGACTAGGATAGTCCCAGAGTGGTCAGTATGTGGATGGATGTTTATCTGACCGTTTTGGTGAAGGCGATTAGTAGTTTCGTTTTCGTTATATTCAATGGGCAGTAAGTATTCGAACTACATACATTATGATGATGCACTGACTACCGGTTCATTACTGAAACGAGTGTCACTTATCTGGTAAGATATCTACTAACGAACCTAGTCTAGTTTTTATTGTACAGTACATTACAGTCCACAACTATGTCGAAAAAGAACTCTAACTAGAGACATTAGCGTGCATTTTAGCCTGCAGCGTGCAATGACGCAAATCCATGTAAATTAGAGATGCTAATGGAATATTTAAAAAGCATTTGATGTTTTGCCATTTCATCGCACGAGAATGCACTCAATCCGTGAAGGTCGGGGAAAGAACTAAAATAAAAGAATTATTATCCTACACATATACGATTGGGTATCCTTGATCTTTGGCTACACGTCTAAGGAAACAAGCGTGATATGTATGTATTTATACGCAGTCGCCCCAACGGAAATGTTCAATATTCAAAAATACATAATATGACTAGAGTATTATTCGTTTGTCTTCCAAACAGTAGGTCGTCGGACATACAAATACCACACAATACCGAGATTATTCAACCTTAAGGGTTTTAAGGACGTGAATGTAAACATAAGTAGCATGAGTCCAATCTCTGACTACCCTTAATGGTTAATGGTCTTGAAGATTGTGGTTAGTTAAACTTAGGGATCAATCCCTCACGGGGGCAAACAATGGAAATATACAGTATTTAAAGAAATCTATATCATTACAGTAATTGCAGAAAAAATTAGTGATCCAGTGAGGGCAAAACGTCACGAAGAAACCTAATTACTATTCGTAAAAGGAAATCAACGGCTGAAATATAAATAGTTAATCGCTTATCATGATATGTCCAATAAAATAAAAGAAAATCAGTACATAAACTCTCCTGCTAACTAACACTAAATAATTTCATTAGTCGATTGAAGATGAAACTAAAAAGCAAACAGAGAAATATTTTAACGTCTTTTGAAAAAATGTCTGAAACATAAACCGTAAGTTCCAGAATTAGATCGTCTATCGTTCGCGTGCTTCTTTGGATTAAGCTGCCATTTCAATAGGCAAAGGAAAGATTGACTTATCTGATTATTAGCATACGAATAGCTAATAACTAGGCCTATGTTGTGATCCATTATTAGGCTTGTTGTAGTGGAAAGTTTTGTTATTCTGAGGAAACAAGTTTGTCTACCTAAGAAATATACTAAAGGCGTGTGTGGCGAGTTGGTTCTCAATCGATATGCCACCCATGTGTGAATGCAGATAGTGTTTTATGAAAAAAATACTTTATAAAAAATAACAAGTCGTAGTCCCTACAATTTAAGTAATTTAAAGGCTTTCAGTGGTAAAACGGTTTGAATACGTCTGTCACGAGGGTCACGCCACTGCATGTAGTTTGTTGAATTTTGCGCAACGCCATCCATAATGCATGCAAGGACAAGTGCAGTTTCCCATGGCCCATGGCTGCGGAGGCCCCACGGCCAGCGATCGATCGCAGCCGAGCCACCGCACCCAGTCAGGTGGCACGCACTCGCCGCCTATCTGTTGCGGACGCAGAATGTTTACCAGACTCAATGGCATCCGGCCGCAAGGTTGCGCCAGCAAATCCATTAGATCAAACACTTCTCGGAGCGAGCTCAAGTTCACACGCCGCGAGATATTTGGCTGGCGCAGTATTTTTACAACAATCTGACCTACATAGAGGCTAAGGAGGCGGAAAGCTTATGCTAATTGGAAAGCGTAAACAACGCCACGTACTGCGCAACGTCTGTGCGAGTAGGGGTGGCTACGACTGCGAGTGAGGGGTTCGTTTGTGGCGTGGCGTGAGGGAGGTACCTTTGAGCAGCGGCAACTGCACCATGAGAGTCTCCTTGTCGGCGCTGGGGCCGGGCGGGGGCCGCGGCGGCGCCTCGCTCTGCATGGCGTCGGCGCCGGCGAGGGCGAAGCGGAAGGCGCGCGCGATGTCCGACACGCTGTCGGCGCGCTTCGAGTCGGAGGCGGCGGCGTTGGCGGCGGCCACCAGGTCCAGCCCCGAGTGGAACGACGGCGACTTGGGGATGCCCAGCGGCGAGACGAGGCGGCGCGGCTTCGTCTCAGCAGCGGCGAACATAGCGCGGCTGAGGGCGCGCGGGACCGACCCCGTGTGGACCATGGCACGCGAGCGGCGCCGGGAGCGGCATCCGAACGGCGCCGGCCAGGCCGGACCGAGACGAGCGACGAGGCCGACGCGTCACCGACACTGCCGCCGCCCCGCCCCCCGCCACGCCAGGGCGGCGCGCGCACCCCTCTGCCGCCCCAGGCCACCCGAGGGCCGCATCGATACACGCGCGCCCTACGCCCCAGCCGAGCCCCACGCGCGCTTCACCATATTTGTAAACAGCGGGAGTCGCTCGCCTCTTTGCGGTTAATTAAGCGCCTAATTCGAATTGGCACTATCAATTGAACGGCGCGATCTCCGCTCGATCAAAGATAACGCTCTGCGTCATGCACTTGTACCCGCAATCAGGAGCAGCACGTATGAGCACAATCGATTGACTTTTATCACACAATAAAACACTTTTTTTTGCTCATAGCCTTCAATAATAGAAACGGATTATCCTAGAGCCTATTAATAAAGCACTCTCACGAGACTAGGCAGTGGCGGTTGAGTGAGGCGGCGTCGCCTGAATGGCCACCGATCAGAGCCAATCTCCACACTACAATGAGCATAGTGGGCAGGTGTCACGTAACGCACTTCTCACTATCTGCACAACGATACGCATACGGGGAAGTGAGCATTCGTTCTTGTGAACGGCGACCAATCTCGATACAATACAATCTGGTACTTTCTTAGCACAGAGTGAATTCAGTTTTTCTTCAATTCTTCATGCTACGCAAATTTTACTGTCTGAGTACTAAGTAAATAAGGCAATGATTTTCAGTAACTAGTTATATAAACGATAATTGACGGTCAAGTTACATAAACAATAAGGTACCTGAACCGATGCAAATGAGATTAAAATGTCTTAGCACAGTTTGCGTGTACTTTAGCTGCTTAATGGATTGGTAATTTGATTTATGACGAGTCGCCTCCCAGTTACTAAGCTACCTCACAACATGGGTACAAGTTTCGTAGCTAGCAGTGATTTTTGTAACATCAGAACTTGAACATAATCGATACGTAGCCGACACTGGTTATCTCTTAAACTATCCGTTTCTGCGATTAACGTATGATTACTAGGGAATCGTAATCGGAAAGTATACTTATGTGTTTGGATATAATATTTGCAGCAGGTCTACAATATTGGTGCTAAGATTATCTATAGATCTATCACCTGTAATATATCCTATTCCTAAGTTAGCCTAAAGACGTGCCAGACAGGAAGAAAAGAATCTATTTACTTCGCCAAAACAATTCTTAAACTTAATTGGTGATCCTTTATTATCTCTAGTTTAGCTTATTTTCTATTATTAAATTTTCAGACTAGCAAGCAGACGGAAAATAATAAATAAATAACCTGAATCAAATCCTAGGAGTGCAGAATATCTTTTCATCATGCGACGAAAGAGCAGCCAAGTTTGCAAGATTTGTCGCATTTTAGGACACTAAAGAACTTGCTACACAACTTTAAATAATGTCTTCTTACAAACACATGTATAGACAGATATACACAGTCTTTTAATCTATGAATTAATAATCCAACAGCACCTTAATAAAATATTTCACTAACACACAAAATTTTGACAAAATTAAAAATACACCTTAATCTATTTTAGAATAACTATAAAGTAAAACTTTGCAAAACTAAGTTTAATAAAACTTCAACCCGACTACTGTAGGAATAACAGAAAACTGAATCGGCGTTTCCAATAAACCTAAGTAACATTACCAGTACAATAGGTCTCAGACAATGACCTAGGCACTAGAATAAGCACTAGAAACGGTCTATGCAAGTTCAAGGATCTCGAAATTGGATACAATGGAAATCTATGATTGAATGTCATTCATACATACATACGAAGGGGTGACTGAACAATGCGTTGCTAAGAACTTTTAATCATATCTAGTCATTGTATTAGACAATACATACTTCATAATTCATACTGATACTTCCATGAGAGGAAAAGAATATCGATCGCCACCAGGAAAGATCCTGACAAATCTCTCTTGCTACAATCACACACGTTAGCCTTATCATACATGCTCTGCTGTTCTTGACACTACGTACATACGCCTTGAGAAGGTAAAATACATTTTTATCATTCTTTAGTAGCTCTAGCAACATTTCTGATCATTTCACAGACCAATAAGAAGTGTCTACGACTTATAGTATAATTTATTATTCCACAGGAGGTTTAAAAACATACTGAAGCATTTTATGAAGTAATTAATAAGGTATGAGGCGGATGCTATAACAGCTAAAATTACGATAGTTATACCGTGAAGAATGACAATTGGTTATCTACCAAGATTAACAAAAGATTCTATATTTCTTATCACATTACTTTTACAACAACCTATGAAAAAAACAATCTGCTAGTTACTTAGCCACATTGGACATATGGAAGCGACTATATACTCACAGGTATATACCCACAATCAATTACGTCGCGAAATGTCATGGTCAGTCAAATAAACTGATGGATCACTCGGCCAGTGGAGTGTCAGAGGTCAGATGCCATTGTGTTTTATATTGACGCTTGACCCCTCATTGAGTTACTGGTTCAATTTGGTCTATTGAGTTTTTTCTGTTTATAGACATGTCAAGTTGAAAGGGAAAGTTTCGATTGACACGTACACATATAACATACGTAAACTTCACGACGATTGTGAATTCCGGGGTAGTCAGATTAGTATTGGAAAAGGGTGACGTTATAAGTACCTATAACAGCCGAGGGTGTATGAGGAGGTGTAAGAGTGACAAAGAAGAGAAAGTGGTTTGTCAGGATCGGGAGAGATAAGGATCCGTGATCTATGCCTACCCCTCTGCAGGGAATCCGGCGTGATGTGTATATATGCATGTAGTCAGAGTATCCATGTTTAAAATAGTCAACATCCAACGTGACAGGTTTCGTGGCGATCTGGCTGCCTATTTAGAATGTGCAGGTTACCCACAGCAAAGAAATTATGATAATGTGCATTTAATTTAGTAATACCGAATTTACTGGAGACGTTTCAATTTAGGAAAAACCTAAATCATCGATCCCTTCTCAACCATACTCACTATACATGCATTAACATTCATACCCTTTACACCCTACCGGTGAACCCAACCTAAGAGTCATGAATCCTATGTCTCTTTAAGCAACACCAAATTATATTACTAGTATATAAATATTGATCTCAATTTAAAAAATATATTATTTATAAACCATCTTATCAACTTGTCAGTACAGAGTATTTTTGATCAAAAACAACTAAGATACGTACACAAATAATACCAAGCATGTATTCATGGCCTACGACCAGCATTTTGGCCAATCACGTGTACTAATTTGGCATAAATTATCTCCGTCGAATAATCTAGATACATGACTTAGCTATCGGCTAACGGTGGTCCGATGACACGGCTGTTTGGACCTGTCCGTGAATTATGGCCTCGCTTAATTAAACTCTGCAGCTATATGTTATCCTGGTACTATGTGAATTTATTTGTTCATTTTATAGTTTTATGGACAGACTTATACGAGCTGCGTTTCTTAGAGTTCTCTTTCTCTAATAACTATTGCACTTTAAAACTACAACTCTTGCGACAATCTGTGATCCTAGTACTTTTAAACATACAGCTTGTATTATTATGGTTCCTTGGAGATCTGGAGTGGTATGAACGAAAGGCTACTTTTCTGTTAATTCACCATATTTTTAAACATAAATAAAATTATTTAGCAATCTACAATCCTCCTACAATATATTAAATAAATAGATTAACGAGCTATCTTTATTCTTGGCCCGATACAGGAGGATACCAATACTCTATGGCAACCTCGAACCAAAACCCACAAGCGTTTACGACATAGTCAGTGCTTTATAACATTACAACTGCGATTGTTACTCAGATGGATCTCTACGCAGAAATAAACGTAGCTCATAAGGGATATAAGAGTATCAGCATCATCAGCCTGCCTAAATCCACTTTTGGACATAGGCCTCCCACAAATGACGCCATACCCTATGAGTGTCCGTTCGCATCCATTCAATGGAGGCGCTCCACACTAGGTATACTGAAACGCGGTCTCCACTCTTGGACTTTTTTGCTCCAGCGACCATCAGTCCTTCTGCATAAGGAGTTTTTCATGATTAATAACTAACGGGACTTATCGCGTAAGTTTTTATATAATAAAGTTACCTTTATTAACCCGACGTTAGTTAGTTATAAGTCCCGTTAGATATTAATCATGAGTATAAATCGCGAATCCCTTAAAACTATAATGATTGTTGTACTTTGTCGTTACCGTTGTACATTATATTAAATAAGTGTCTTCGTGACGGTGTTTTTTCAACAATATGGAAAGGGATACAATTGGCTCTAAGGATACAATTGAACACTATCGCCCTATTTCAATTCTCTCGGCGATACCTAAGGTTTTCGAAAGGCTAGTACATAGATACCTATTCTCCCATCTCAAGCAGCATATTATCAGTGAGCAGCTGGTTTCGTCAGCAATAAATCAACTTATGTACTCCTTACCTTTCATCAGTGGCAGCTGCACCAGCTCCTGGTTGTGGGTGTGGACGTTGAACCGGCTGGAACCCTGGCGCCGGTGGCTGGGCCAGCCGGGGGGGCGAGGGCCGTCCACGGAGCGAGGGACTATCGTGGAGGGGGGAGGCCCCGCGATCGGCTGCTTCTCTGGACGAGCCTGGAAGGAATAAGATAGAGTTAGGTGCGAAAAGAAGATGAGTTAAGAATGTAGACGCATCTTTTTGTATGGGTAATCAAGTAGATGTGACTCAAGAATACATAAAGTTTGTTAGTTAGATATTGTTTCTGGACTCTCAATGACATGATTGCGATCTTTATATTGAATAAAACGATTCATTCCTTCTCGCCCGTCTCACTACAAGAGGCGATCATGAATACATATTTGTCCCGATCCTGGCACACTACTATCGCTTCATTGACATCCATGCAATGTCATACACATAGTTACTAACTAGTCGGTTATAATTACGTTAGATGTCACCCTTTTTACAGTATGACTCTTAATGGATTGAAAAGGGCATGCTTCGAAGGTTTACACATGTAAACAGATAAATTAGTTATAGGAGATTGACGAAGGTATATGTGGGTGAAATGGAAAGCTGGTTACGTAGGGGCCGAGCGAGCGAACGAGCAAATAGGTAAGGAAATCTATGTTTAGGAAAATTTCTAATAAATAGTGTATAGCTAACTAGTATTATTATTAGCATAACTATATTAAATTTATTTTAATATACGATCTGTTGGAGGTAATCCCTAAACGGGACAAGTATGCCTACTGTACCATTTCTCTGTGTCTGTAAAATTTGTAAATAACTATAGTAATTAAATATGTGTGTAATAAATAAATAAATATAACTAGTTAGTTAAGTATTTGAAAAGCGATGGACTACCCATGTTATGTTATGTAGTTACTGCTTGTCTGGTGAAACGTGGACTTTGATTGATGATTAATGACCTTCACATTGACGACGGTGCATGATCACTCAGTTTCAGACTACAAAGAAAGGGTTAACGGTCGTGATGTGGACGAAAATACGTTCGTTGCTTCTCATTCAAGTCCTATAGACAATAATGTGTTTTCCATTTACGTACATAATAATTTTCAGTCACTATAGTTACCCTTGGGATAGGTAATAGCCAGTGCCTGTATACGGCGATATGGTTCACTAGATATCACTTTGGTTTCGTCTATCTGGTGAAACGCGGTCTTTGAACGGCTCATAACTACCTAACATGCCTCCGAAATTTCGAAGATGAACACTCAAGCCTTTGACTACTCCGCCATAATAAAAAGGGAGTGTGTATAGTTACAAGTCGTAAAGTATAACTCTGCTATGTTATATCAATATGTGTCTTCATTATTATTATTTTAATAGTTATCGTTAGTTCCTTTGATTTATCTAGAACATAGACTAGTTTTTACCTTTACAGAGTTATTTTTCCTCATAACTATTAACAACACTCACACAATCCAAGACAAAACGGTATTTGTTGTCGGACTAAGATTCGGAGCATGTGAGCGACATTTAAAATGACGTTTATGAAGAATTTACATCGCCATTAAGTATTCTGAATATAATTAAGTTCTGTTTACAGTTACCACAACGGATTGAGACGAATGCGAGATGTTTTCGAGACACACAAATAGTTATGGTTGCGTGTTTACTTTAGCTTCACGACTTTTTTTGTTGATAAGGCAGACAGAGTGACTGTAGACTAGTTACCGATGATTTTACAAGGAGGCGAATGTTTGGTTCAATGTTGTTAAACTTTTGCATTCCAAGGGTACATCTAAGTACTGTAATTATAATTGTTAATTAATGAATTATTCATGTTTAAAATTAACTATTTAATTAGAAGTAGATTCCAATTATATTTTTGGCTTCATGAAGTACACTATTCTTGCAATCAATAACCCTGTTTGCTAATTTAGGTATCAAATTGCACGAAATATTTATTTATTATAACTATTTAGTATAGGTACCTCAAGAACACTAAGTAATAATAATCAATTTTACCTAGTTATTATTCTTCGCAACAAAAGTGCTTACCTCATACTTGTTCCGCGCACCTTTCCACAAAAACCTTGTTTTAGGCAATCCGAACTTTCTCTCAAACGCACTACTCGATAACAACATTTTCCTACACAACCCACCACTAAAACAACTTTTAACTACCAAACAAAACAACTTATCCTTAATAAAACAAAACTTCACAAAGTATATGCAAAAACCAAACGTATTCGTATAACAATAATGACTTATATTCCTTGAACGGAATATTCACAGGACTCTTCTTGAAGATTCCGTAGCCACCTTCACACAGGTCGTTTCTCTATACACTGCTGGTCTACCTAGGCGGGCAAGTGTGCCGACACCTATTGCACAATCAGTGTACATCGTACAACGAATAACACGAACAACCACCAACTAATGATAGGATAATTGGCGTACGAAATAACGTACATGAATTACATTGACGCGCGGAACGAATTTTGACAGATATTTTGATGACGTCTTCGTTTGTACTAACTACAAAGGGGATTATAATAACAAATATAAATAAATAAAGGTTTGACGAATAGTAATAAAGAAGTAAGGACGGTATGTTAAGGTAAAGGGACAGAATATTTGTTTCCAATATCAGTCTGTTACTGCTTGTCATATAAGGCCCTTCGTTCCAAACCTGTTCTTTTCTGCATTTATTCTGTATTTGACCAAAAGACAAACGCGTTCACGACCATTAACCCTTGCGGGGTAGTCAGAGGTGTAGGTGTCCATCTCCGTAAATAAAGGTTTGACGAATAGTAATAAAGACAAGTGCCTTCTTGGCAGGGAGAAAGAGGCGAGTAAGGACGGTATGTTAAGGTAAAGGGACACATAATATTTGTTTCCAATAACAGAAAGCGTGTAATTTAAGGCTCTTCGTTCCAAACCTTTCGTTTTCTGCATTTATTCTAGCGAAAGTGGTTTGTCAGGATCGGGACAGATGGGGATCCGTGTTCTCTGCCTACTTCTTTATAGGGAATCAGGCGTGATGTGTATGTATGTTATTCTAGTTGGCATATTAAATGAATAGATATGGAATAAATTCTTTTTTCATCCTGCAACCTAATCTAGCACTATTTTCCAATTTGGCAATCGTGTTAAATTACTCAATCTATAATGTTTCATAACTAACTATGTGATCTAGTTTAAATAAAATAAAACCTACTAAGATATTTATCTAGGATAACTATAAATTTTAATGGTATATGGGTATGAAACTTATGTGCATTAGCCAAAAGTTTTCAAAAATATATTTCGCAAAAACCGGTTAGGTGTAATCATTGAAAAAGACATTAGGTAACTAACTATTAACTAATTCTAAATTTTGACCTCTGGTGCCATCTAGGACGTAAATCGAATGCTATCTGCCTTTCTTCCCGGTACCTAAGTTGTAAAATCCAAATAACTAACTAGAATTGCAATTGCGGAGATGGACACCCGAACCTCTGACTACCCCGCAAGGTTTAATGGTCGTGAACGCGTTTTGTTTTAGTCTAACTAGAATCTAGTTATTTGAGCAATATATTTAAACGTTCTCAGTTGTAGTTACTGCAGGTAACTTGTAAACTAGCTGATGTGATCTTTCCCTTTTCGAATCAGACAAAAAGTTGTAAATAGTTAGTTACTAACAAATAACTACGTATGTAGAAATTACCTAAATAGATATAAATTGTATATGGGTACCACCCACTTTTCTAAAAAAGCATCTTCTACTCAACACACCTAGTTACTCAATTTATAAATTGGATATTTATGTTGACTAGTCACACACGTTTTTAGTTTAGCTATCTAGATTTATGCACATAAATACACTATGTCATCGTGTGAAAGTGTAGAAACACTAGAATTTTATCATTATGGACAACAAGATTACTTAAATAGGAAATAGTTAAGCCAACTTTTTTAATTCAATAATGAACTAGTTACATTGTTACTGCACATTAAGAAAGAAAGAAAGAAAGAAAGAAAGAAAACACTTTATTCACTGCACCACAACTACACAAATTACATCAAACACACAAACAATAAACATCAAAAAATGAAAACCATTGATGCAGTGAAAAGGTGCTGCCTCAGTATACGATGCAGCTAGGCTGCATCACTGGTCCTCCGGCAGCACCCGATTCGAAAACTGTCACAAGCTGCATATAATAAAGATAATAAACGTACACATAATTATATAATTGTAATAAACATCGCAATAATTACTTACATACATAACTTTTATATAATAGATTTATAAATAAATATACAAAGAAATATATAAATAAACATACGCATGTAAATATATTTACACATACATATATAAATTAATTCATGAACATATTTAAAGACACACATATACATAACACTACAACACATACATCCATATAATATATACAATATAAACTCAATACCTATATATCCAGTACATCACAATTATCACTCAACCACACATTAATAAGTATATTTCATATACAGACATATTAAAACAAACACATTTATATAAATATCTGGTATTTGCACCGACAAGGTTAGACATAGGTAGGATTTAGGGTAAGGATTTCTGTTGCTCCAGCAGATAAGCCTTAAACCTACGGCAGAAGACTGTCCTAGAAGCAACGTCACGGATAGGTGGCGGTATATCATTCCAGCACTTGGACGCAGCGAACTTGAAACATCCCCGAAACGCTGCCGAATGGTGCACTGGCAAAGTAGCCCTAACCTTAAAGTGACGGGGGTTCGTTGACCACTTGAGTTTTTGGTACAAGTAAGAAGGGCTCTCCGACCGAATGACACCAAACAACAACGCCGCGAAGTGCAGCCGCCTCCGCGACTGCATGTTCAACAAGTTCGCGTCGTTCAAGTACGGAGTGATGCGGGATCGGCGAGGTATATGAAAGCAAAAACGGGCGCATGCGTTTTGAACCCGTTGTATCAGTTTCCTAGTTCGACCAAGTATACAGCTACCATAAACAACATCACAGTAGTTAAGCCTCGACAATATCAACGTTTCACTCAGACAGACACGCAAGTCGACACTGAGATATTCGCGGATATTGTAAAGCACCTTTAAACGGTAGAAGCAGTTCCCAACCATACTGAGGACGTGCTTCTCAAAACGAAGCTCACCATCCATCAGTAAGCCCAGGTTCCTAACCTCCTCCACCGCTTCTATGACGTTGTCCCCGACAACTATACCATTGGTGGAAAGGACATCCATCGTACTTCGAATTTGCGACCGACTTCCAAGAACTAAAACCTTAGACTTGGAAGGGTTCAGCGTAAGACCACTCCTATCAGACCAACGCGCAATTCGTTCGAGCTCAGAATTGATGCTCCGTATGCATTCCGGCATTCCCGAAGGCTTGGCGGACGCATACAGCTGCAAATCATCAGCGTAGAGATGATATCGACTGCTTTCGATACTGCTAACGACATCCGCGCTGTACAGTATAAAAAGCAGAGGACCTAAGATAGAACCCTGTGGAACCCCCCTCGTCAACACACGAGGGGAAGACCACCGAGTTCCACCGTCCATCCCCCGCAGCCCAACGACTTGCGTTCGATGAGATAGATAACTGTCGAACCACTTCACAGCACCGGTAGAAAATCCATAATACGACATCTTGGATAATAGCAAGGGTATGCTCAGACTATCGAAAGCTCTAGAAAAATCGAGTAATACCATTAGGGTGCTCATGCCATCGCCCTGGGCCTGCAGAACGTCATCGACCACATTCGCCAAGGCGGTCGCAGTAGAGCGGCCCTTCCGGAAGCCCGATTGATACTCGGGCAAAATACCGTTTTCTTCTAGATATTTCGTAAGCTGATCACTCACAACCCTCTCCACTATCTTTGACACACATGGAAGGATACTTATGGGACGGAGGTGGGAGATATCAGTCGGGTTAGGTATTTTCGGCAACGGCAGGACCCTGGCAGCTTTCCAACTGGTTGGAAAGATACCAGTGCTGAGGCTCCTGTTCACAATCGCTGTCAATACGTCAATAGTCACTGGTAATGTCAATAATAGCATGTCAATGTCAATGTCGTCAACACCCTTGGCCCTCGTCTTGATCGCCGAAACAATCTTTGTCACCGCTGCAGCCGAAACCGGCTTCAACGAGAAAGACGAAGAACCAAACCGGTGAAATTCATAATATGTCAAGTCACTAATAGTCACGTCTGCTTTTCCAGGTATGTCCAGGAAATGCCTGTTTATAGAGTCAGGATCGTCAAAAAATTGTGGCAAGTCAGTTTGGTTATTGTCAGTAAGAATTAATTTTTTTAAGTGTTTCCACAATGTCTTTGAATTAGTCCTGTTATTAATTGTCTTGTCAAAATATGCCTGTTTTTCAGGCTCTGCGTTCTGAAAAACAGGCATATTTTGACAAGACAATTAATAACAGGACTAATTCAAAGACATTGTGGAAACACTTAAAAAAATTAATTCTTACTGACAATAACCAAACTGACTTGCCACAATTTTTTGACGATCCTGACTCTATAAACAGGCATTTCCTGGACATACCTGGAAAAGCAGAAATAGAAACTCATAATCACTCCCTAACTATAGGAAAACAACCGTGGCGTGTATTTATGTATGATACTACCACCGCGCTAGCTGGGACGTAGGGTTAAATGGAATCTTTTGGGCGAACACAACCCCAATAGTTAGTTAACTAAATAGTTATTTATGCTAAATAGTTAGCGACCAAGGAGGTACTATATCTCCAAGGTTCTGCAAAGCCAGAAAAGATTAAAGGACGTGAATTTATATTTAATGTATACGTCCGTTAGCACTTTCGAGATGGTTTGATACCCGGAAACATATAATCTGCTGATTATAGCAGAACTATAACACAGTTATTATGACAACAAATATGGAACAATAATGGTACAAAAAATCATAACCTACCACCTAATAGATTCCATCTCTCTTTAGTTAAACCCTAGAGAATATACTGCGAAGAAAGATACGGTAAGGAAAACATCGTGAGAAAACCTACCTGTTCGTCGAACAGGTAATAGTTAGTTATTGCTTGTAAATGGCGATATGCCTTACCACCTGTCACATTGAGCACTGACTATCTGGTCAAAACGTGGGTTCGAGGTGTCCATAGGATTACTACCTTCGCAATTGCGGAGATGGACACCTGAATCTCTGACTACCCCGCAAGGGTTAATGGTCGTGAATGCGTTTGTCTTTGTCTAAAGATACCTGGTTGCATTCTTAAAGTCCCAGACTATCACGGGATACTTAAGATGTAGTTCAAGCGTTGTTTATGAATGTTTTAATACATATCACGGTTCAGTGCTAAACCAGCGGAATAGCGATTTCCATTTTAATTCAGACAAATGATTTATATCCTCTCTTGTAACTAGTCGGTGCATTTATTAGAAACTCCTTTCGGCGGCTCACTGGCCGTGTTAGAAGGCGACTAAGGGCTGGAAAAATGCTCCTAGTTACCTAAATATATGCCAAACTGTTTGTGAGTATGCGGTCGGTAAGGTAAAGAACAAGCTAAATGGGATACTTATTTGTCATTGGTTTTTTTTTCAACTAAGTAACTATTTGCTATTGTCTTGAGTGTGTGTATACGTAAGTAATAACTTCTGTGACCTCCCAAGAATGGACAGCACCTTGGAGCCACATTTCTTAGAAATAATAATTATATCCAATGTAATGATTTAATAAGACATATATTGATATCGTCGTATATCGTCAGATAGACGCTATATTGAAAAAAGGTGACGTTAGAAGTACCTATAATCGCCGAGAGTGTATGAGAGGATGTATGAATGTCAATGAAGCGAAAGTGGTCTGTCAGGATCGGGACAAATGGGGATCCGTGATCTCAGCCTACCCCTCTACAGGGAATCAGGCGTGATGTGTATGTATGTAATGATTTACGAATAATATGGCTAGATGACGTAGGGCTCGCTAGCTCGAATAAGACGGTGATGTAGAAATAGGCGAATATACAAGTAGGTAATGAAAAGGGTGTAATTGGAAGTGTAATTAGGCGAGAAAATGAACAGAGTAACTATATACGAACATACAGACGTATTTGATATCAGTGAAGCGAATTTAGTTTGTCCGAAACGAGAAAAATAGGGCGCGAATCGTTTCGTATTAGTTAAGATAAAAATAATTGAGTAGTTCTCTCATTTGATGTTCATTTATTCAGTAGCTACTTACAACCTATAGCTTATTATTCATACTTAGTATTTTAGGTTAATATTAACTACAAACAGAATAAGTAACAGTCAGTAGTTATCTGTACAATAAGACAGCTTAAACTCTGGGGTAGGTACACACAATATGTTAGAAACTTCGATTGGCCAAAGTATTCACCGGGTTCAATTGATGATGGCCAGTCCATCTTAACAACCACATTATGGAATTACATACACTATCATAACTATAATTCTTCTCAAGGCAAGTGTACGTAGCCTGAAGAACAGGAAAGCATGTATGCGAAGGTTAATGAGTGTGAGTGAAGCAAGAGAGATTTGTCGGAATCGTTCCAGGTGGCGATCGATTATCTCTGCTTATCCCTAGGGACGTAAAGGCATGAATGTGTGTACGCTTGTATCATAACTATATATCTATCTAGTTTATTATTAGCAACTAGGCAATGATGAATCAGTCGCCTGGTTAATCTCTCGCGTGTTTGTTTATCATTTGAGCACATAATGAAAAACCAATTCAGTGTGATACATTTAGAATCGACGCAAAAATGTGAATTATTTTCGACCATTTCGGCATTCCATGAACGCCTCGTAACTACTTCTGTAGAATGTAACGAGCTTAAAAACACTAGTGCCATGCTAGTCTGGGACGTAAAAAGATGAGTTGCCGTTCTTCCCGGAATGTCAGAGATGACGACCCAGAGTCTAGGGATAAATGAAATCTATTGAGTGATGGATTAACAGTCTATCAATCTACCATATGTCATCATAACCCAATAGTAATAATGAAAGGGACTAAGGATCGTATCTCCAAGGTTCTGTGAACGTCGAATGGCATTACAGAACGTCAATGTTATGTTTGTATTTAATATAAAACACTTTTTCTCTAGCTTAATCTAACTGGACCTAATGTGACTAAGCGATTTTTCTGTACAAGATCCTATCTACGCCTTATTAGATCGCGGTCGTAAAGCGTGTGTGATTAATACCTACATAACTACATACATTACTAAAAGTGTTAGTTATTATATTCCACATTCTTACCTTCACAATACCACTAGTTTGGACAGATAACCAAAGTAAAATTATACTGTCAATATTTTGAGACAAGTTACATAGTTAGTTACTTTCTAATTTCTTGATTATCTGCACCTACAAGCTAATTGTGACGAGGACTTTAGATTTATGGACATGTTACTATAGAATGTAAGCTTTAGTATTAATTTAAGTTTAGTCAGTTTCAGATATTAGAAACTAACTGATCTAACTTTAACTGCTAAACTTAACTTGAATCCTATACTGTCTAGATTCAAGGTATCTTTACCCATAACCTATCCCTACATATACATACATAACATAACATACGCTTCACGACTTGTGTATACACACTCCCTTTTTTATTATGGCGGGGTAGGCAGAGGCTTGAATGCCCATCTCCGAAATTTTGAAGGCATGTTAGGTATGGGTCATTCGAAGCCCGCGTATCACTAGATAGACAGCATCCAACGTGATAGGTAGTGAACCGTATCGCCGTATATAGGCACTGACTATTAATATTACATACATATGTTTAAAAAACCTATCACATCTATGACTAACCTCTTACCAATTATTCCAATCCTACCTAGACATTAGAACGAACAACACTTACAATTCCATCCAATTAGCGCAATTAACTGGAATATTATGTCATGCTGTGACAGCCTTGGTTGGCTTAATGGTTCGATATGCAGCTGTGCCAATAACAGGGGGAATTAAAGGCATTGCTATGGAATATTGCCATCAGAAATTAATATTTATTTGCTCAATAAACGCCTTCGTGTAACAGGTGTTAATGTTAGAATGAATAGATTTATGTACCTACAAAGGTACTAGGCAGATTGTATTTTATTTGTACATTTATGAGTATAATATGTATTATATATTTATTTATATTACATATTCTTAATTAGTCTTTAATCTGGAATATAAATAAATAAGTTGCTAATGTGTACAAAACATACAAGTTTCCTAATTATGTTATACTTCACTATCTGTAACCATAGTATTTGGTGCATTTTGCAAATATATTTTTATGAATGATAATGTAAATGAAAAATCAGAAACCTGCATATCTATTAGTGCATCTTCTGAGGTTTCAATAAATCATACCTGACCACAGATAAAGTCAAGTTAACAATGACTCAGCTAGTTCAGCCAATTTTAAAAATATTCCTCACCTAGGGCATTCAATCACTTATAGCCATGTGCTAACAACTTGTAATTTTCTATTCAAGGCACAGGCCATCATGGGAATTTCTTCACCCATGCTATAAACAATCAGACTAATGAAATGCAATTATGAAACCAACACAAGAAATGTAACATTGAAACTCATTATCAATTATTCTAATGGAGTTCAACATGACTACAATGAAGTTATACTTCAATACAAGTTCTAGAAGATGTTTAGTTTTATATTACTTTCCCATTCTGATTGTCTCATGTTAGATGGGCATCTATAGAATGCTAACTAGCTGCCTTTCATTTAGTTTTGTTACTTTTAGTAACTACATATTTTGTAATGGACAAATGGGGATCCGTGATCTCTGCCTACCTGTGTACAGGGAATCAGGCGTGATGTGTATGTATGTATATTTTGTAGCTGACTAAGAGACAAGGGGCTAGCAATTAATTTGGGTTAGTTACCAATTTGTAAGTGAAATTTCATATCAATATTACCTCCAATAGTAATGCTATTGCACTTTCGCTTCATTGAAACTCATACACCTCCTTACACACACTTGGCAGTTCTGGTTCTGTCCACTCAGAAAGAGATAGAAGGACTTGATTAAGTAAATGACATCAACATCATACTTAAATTTTTAATAATAATGGACACCTAGTTAAGTACATATTTGTTCTCTCTTTCTGTTTTTATTCAGCACTAAAACAATACAGAAAAACATAACAATTGAAGATGTAAAAACACACTATACACTATGCAGTCAACACACAACGTTGAGTAGCATTCTAATGCAAATCAGATGGTGCTAATTGTTGACTTTAGCCTCACAGACGAATATAGCTACGATATAAAAAGACTCGAGAGAAAAAATCCAATGATTAACGCAAAAGCGCCGTATACCGACCACTGATAGAATTGACTACGTAAATCACAAAAAAGATAAAGAAAAAGTTTAAAGTATAATATTATAAAACGTTCTTTAAAAAGATTACGATATTTACTTTCATAAAATCACAAAGAAAAATATCAAATTTGCCTTTTTCATACCTAAATCTGGTATCAAACTCAAAAAACTTGATTTATACCGAATGCACCGTTTACAGACCGGCTGACGGCTGACGTTCCTGATTCCGACCACTGAGGTGCCTGATTCCGACCAGCCGTATCTCGCCTGCTAAAATACCTTCTATGCTCACAAAACGAAAGAAATCAAGCCTTTAATATAACCCCGTAATAAGTATGCTACCTGCTTGTAAATTTCTTAAAAAAATTCGATATTTTATTGTTGTTGACAAAGCAAATCATGCTGCGAATATTTCGTAGGTAAAATTTATTTGTCGCGGCCTTAACACATAGACCAGCGTCAGTACCAAAGTGGCGTAGTCCCTCTCTCATTATGAATTGACTTGATATGTAGGGTCGAGAAGAACATTCATTGCCGTAGACCTAAAAACCAGCTTTTTATTATGGTCATGGAGTGGAATTGAAACTAGAGCGTTGCATGGCGTAAGCAATTGTGGAACTCTTTTTGAAACATCCAGGTGGCTGACAAATAACACTCTTGTGAGAGCTGAAGGGCCTCCTCTTTGTCACCTTCTCTTCTGCCAAACCGAACAGTCACTCCATACCTAAACTTATACTGTATTGCCCTTGTTCGCTTTCAAGGCAACAAAAGAGCTGGTATGAGACGGTGAATAGGCGTAAACAAAGCCAGAGAGATTGTCAGGATCGTTCAAGATGACGATCGATAGTCTCTGCTCATCCCATTAGCAAAGCGTATGTTAATTATCATGAATGCTTTAGAAAGACGGGATAGTATGTCAGAATCTCTATAAGAAGTGAACGATCAGGAAGTGGAACAAGTAAAAAAGTGAGAATCTGGTATATTTGGCAAGTATGTTGACTAGATATGGTGAAGGTCATATAGAGCGGGGAAGAGACTGAAATAGGGAAATATGACAAACGGGGTTAAGATAGTTTGATGACTGGTCGCTGGTTGAGAGTGGATTCAAAAACGCCGTTCTGGTTCCTACTTTTATATATGGTACTGAATGTTGGGTTTGGAAAAAGTATCACGGTAGCATAATGCAATACAGATCAGGTTCCTAACAAAATATGTACATAATAGAAGATTATGTGATAGGGTAAGGCAATATATGAAGGCGTGAATGATGCCGTATTAAAGAAGATGGTGAAAATATCAAAAAGAATGTTAAGGTTGTTTAGGCAAATGGAGAGGATGCATGAAAGCTAGGCTACGAAAATATTTACAAAACCTAGATTGGTAGCGCTGGATGAGGCAGGCCACGTAGAAGTTATGCTGATCTAAATATGATCTTCTCAAAGTGGGTTTACATAGGGAAAGGAACAGAAGACACACGAGATCTTTATGAGGATCGTTCAAGGTGGCGAACAATAGCATATCCCTATACCGTTAGGGAAGTACAGGGGTTAATATATGTATATATATAATAGATGTATGCACTGAACACCTGAAACTAACACATGCAGACTGATCCATGTACTAAGAAACCAAAGGTTCTTGAGTTGGACGGATACCGGTACATGGTGATTAAATCGTGTCCCGATTCCGACCAATCATATTATTTCGTAATAAAATTTTAAATTTTAACATATCTACATAATTTTAGTACTTTTTTACATTATTGACACTTGACTAATATAACAATATAGCAAAAAAGTAATTATATCTGTTTAAAATGACTAAATAGTAAGCATTCAAAACATTCAATGTTAGACGTAATGATACGTTTTGAGAATTAAAAGTCAAAGTTTAGACACTTTTTACAAAAAAACTATAATAGTTAGTATTGGTCGGATACAGGTCTTTAAAATAAGAATAGTCTTAAGAGTAAGAAAGTTAACATGAAATAATCTCAAAGCTCATCAAACAAATGAAAAATAGCTTTATTCCCAAAGTACGAAAATCCTGTATCCGACCAGTGGTCGGTATTCGGAACGTACTCATTTTATAGAGGACCACATTCCGACCATTATTATTTGCTTTGATATTTTGAATAAAATACGCAAATATTACTTGCTGATTGATATCGACGGTGCTCAACAAACCAATAAATGATATGATGCAAAAATACTACGAATTAAGCAAAGTTTTCTTCAAAATAATCCAGATCTTCGTTTACGCCGATTTATGTTTTTTTCGGATCCGATTTGTCAAAAAAAATTCCCTTGCGACGATTTCGGTCAAATGAGATATTTGCTGTTAACGTATCTAAACCAAATTTTGTCTTATAATGTAATATAAATTTATGAACTAATTGAGCGCAAATTCATAACTTTAACGTGAAATTTATAAGTTTAGGAGGGAAAAAACCAAAATGGTCGGATACAGGAGGTCGGTCGGTATACGGCGCTTTTACGTTAGCGTCTCTATCTGTATTTAGATGGTAAATAGACACATTTGGCATAACTTTAAATGTATATGGAATATTTCAGGAGTTACCTACACAGTTGAGTTGTCCTGTACTAGTCTTAGCCATAAAAAAAATTTGGTGGGAGCATAACTACTCCTAAAAAGTTCTATAAAGATTCATCCTTTTATTGATTCCTCCCTGCCTGTCATAGGAGGCGATTAAGGGACTAGAGGTAAATAGAATCTATTGATGACCTAGCAACCTGTCACTAACGTTCCATTATAACATTGCAACCCCTAAAATTCATGGTGTTAAGTGACCTAGGAGATTATATCTCCAAGGTTGTGTCCACCCCGAAAGGGATTAAAGTAGTGAATGTATATATGTATGTATGTATGTACCTACACATTAGTCATGATGTATACTAATACTGATATTTTATAACTCCTCTAGCAATACAATGCGTAATAAAAATAGGTAGTAAAACGTAATACAGCATTTAGTTTTTTCATGAACAATAGATATACAAAGAGATAAGTTATTGTTGTGAACTACACAATTTAATATACTTATACACACTGATGTCAATAATTCCTTTAGGGGTGGACAGAATAGATGGGTCCAAATAACATACATACATATAAATTCATGCCATATTATACAAATTGTATTTGTCTATTTCTTCAATTATGAGAATACTCCTGCGTAACTAACTAGTTATTTAAATGCTAAACAAAATTGAAACTTGATTACATTTAAATGTAAAGCATGAAAATCTTATCTCCTGCACATAACTAGTTATAGATAATATCTTCTTTTAACCTATGGGAATATGTAGGTTTCCTTATGGTATATTTCCTCACTTTCATTACTTACTCTTTACGTCTTTGAATGAAACTTTCACTTGATTCAAAATGATTTAGCTATCTCATGCATAGTCAGCATTTAACAAATTGGTTTTTAATTTGTGACATTATTAAGAGATACACAATTTTTATTCATTTTACAAGAACATGGAACTTATCATGTATATTTTATAATCAAAGCATTACTTTTGTTACCCTTCAGGTCCATTATTTTTGTATTAAACTGTTTCATCATGTAAGTAGTTACTAAGTATATAACGTAAACAAAAATAAGTAATAACCTAAACCCATCCTACACTCCCAAATAGAATAATAACCTATGCTAGTTATTATAGTTAACACACTCAAATTGGGTTATCTATTTGTGATCTGTTTCTTTCATTGGATACTATTTATACTGATAAGATTAAATGTGTGTTTAGACTGGTCAATACCCATTATGATGATCAGTTGATGATGTTTTCTCAACTTCTCTAGTTCTAGACTTGATGATCATGAATGATTAATTTATGTTATATTTATGGTATTGTACTAAAATAAGCTAGTCATAAATTAATCTAACTTCATACATTTGTGTGTATTCTTTCATTGAATAAAACTACATATTATTTTAGCATCATTCATGTACCTTATAAGAAGATATAAAGAATATTTAAATAAGAATACCCAAAGAGTATGTTTACTTGTGTTATCATCACCCAGATATCAGCTTATCAACTGACACAGAACATCACACTGTCATGCTTAAATAAATAAAAATATCTTTTAAGTTCCATTTAGATTGTATGTTATTGTGAAAACTTTATAAATCAAAGACATAGATTTTTAGAATTAGCTAACTAATATGTTATGTATATATGAATAACTTAGTGGGGTTGAAGTGCAGTCACATAAGGGTCATTCTAGTAAGACATCTGACTCACAAATATACATTATACAGAAGAAGGGTGACATTAGAAGTACTTATAACCTTCTAGTAAGTATATACAAGGAGGTACGAAGAGAATGTAGCAGAAGTCAATTGTCAAGATTGGGAAAGATAGGGATCTGTAATCTCTACCTATGTCTGATATTAAAAAAGGCTTGATGGATGAGATAGAGTTGTATTATAAAATCATACATAACATCATGTGTGTGTCTGCTTTTAGCATTATGGAGGAAGTTTTAAAAGTAATTTCAAGCATAGTGCTGATTATCACACATGTATGTATGATCCATATACAGAAAATTATGAGATTAACAATTAAAAAATCAATCAATTATTAATTAATACATTGCAACCGAGTTATTGCAGTGATTGTCAAGCAGATTGGAAATTGTTCTAACGAAACATATTTTTAGGAGTCATGATAACAAATTGACTTTATATGGAAAATAACTGTTTGGTTATAAAAGGTAAATGACTTTTGTCATTTATATGTATAATAGACCCAGGAAAGTCAAGTGAATGTAATGAAACCGACTTTGTACACATGCATACGAGAAATAAATAACAAAAACACTAATAATTACAATACATTAGGCCGATATCGTGAATCTAATGATAGGGTTCATGTCGTGTACTTACTTCCGTATCACTATCACCATTCTTAGCTTTTTCCGTTTTTGTCTTCATTGTTTCCTGGAACCACAAGAACTGCACTGATTCTTAATTAAAACACTTTGGCTACCACTACCGCACCAGCTATGCACCAATTTGTACCGCATAAAACACTCCCGATCACTGACATGGCATGTCTACCTACACGTATGGTTTCCTACAGCACACTGAAACCAAAATACTTATCGGACGCAAAGATCACTACGTAAACCACAATCGCTGTTCGTTCCACAGTGAGATTACTATCGTACACAAAATATGTCACTTACCCTAGTCTTTTTAGGCATACCTAATAGTAAACACGGAAAGAAACTTTCTCGTAAACATTCGCCAATGACCAAGACATTCGCCCAAATTAAATATTTACAGTTGTATTGTCAGAGCTGTCATAGAAAGGCCGAGATGCGTTATTTGACGTACATAAAGAACTATATACACAGTCAGCTAACATTTGAATTCGTATATTATTCACACTATAACAATATTCCTTAGGAGATGATATTATCCACTGCTCTAACTGGATACTCTGTTTTGTAACGTGCTTCAATTTCAACTGGAGTTTCTAGTAATATACTCATTAGAAGTGGTTGCATGTCATGTCGCTACCACAGTTGAATTATTCGTAATCGCTTGTGTTTATCTCAATCGTAGTGCATACATATAAAATAAAATCTAAAAAAAATTAATAAAAACAAATTCTAAAAACATGAACTATTTACGATACGGTGTAGATTATTAAAATGAAAGAGCGAATTGATATAATAATTTATTCCATGACAAACATTCAGATTACAAGTAAACAAAACAAAATTAATATTTGTAATAAGATTTAATATACTGTTACTATAACGGTATACAAATCAAAATAAACTAGACGAAAAATAGCTCAACAACAAACTAGTTAATATATTCGAGATATAAACACATTTAATGCCATGTTAGGAAGCAAAGGAATGCTTTCCTTAGGGTATTCAGATTTTGTACGATACCCATTCCATTAAAAGAAAGCTAAACCTAACAAACAACATAAAAAATTACCATTAACAACAAATGTAATAAATTAAAATATTGCGATCAGTCTATCACTTCTTGGACTTTCCCTTCTTCTTTAGGCTATAAGGGCCGAGTTGCAAGCGACAAAGCAACCCTCGCCACCACGCTTGCACCGCATTCGCTGCCTTATTCATGGTCTCCGAGTAGATCCTCTTTGCTTCACGATCCTCCTTGAACTCTATCCACTGTTTGATCATTTTTTCGTGGTCTGCCAACTGGCGAAAATAAAAAATAAAATAAATATATATCTCATAACGCATATATACTAGCGAACTCTACAAGTCAGGATCAAGCAAAATAAATAAACTTCATAAAAGAAGAAAAAAGCTTGTAATTAACATAGTTAGGACTCATAGGTATCTTCTCACGACAGGTGTATGTAGCGTAAAGAACAGAAGAGCATGTACGAGAACGTTAACGGATTGTGAAGCAAAAGAGATTTGTCAGGATCATTCCAGGTGGCTATCTATAGTTTATGACTATCCCATTACGAACTTGGAAGATTGCAAATGTATACGAATATTATGCAATTTATCACCAGATATGACTCTTTAACCCTGCCATTCAGTTTTAAACTCTGCATCCTATACAATAAAGTTTATTACAGAATAGTAGCACTCACAGTCGCCTCCAAATTCTCTCGTTCTGCCACAATGACTTTGTATTCCGCTTCTTTCTCCGCTTGCTGTTCATTCGCCTTGCCCAGGTCCTTCTCGTACTTGGCCATGCGTTTCTCTATCTTTTCTAGTAGTTCCTTTACATGACAAGATTAAAAGTTTAAATTCATACATAAATAAATAATAAACATACGGCTAACAGATTAGAAGAAAAAGCAGAGTCATATGCCATTCACAGATCTTTTTGTGAAATATCAATTCAACATCACCTCAGAAACAGTGTAATTTGTTCATAGAATAACAAAAGTTACAAACGCCATTGTAGAGATCGCGCCACATAATCTGGCAGTTGAAGGCGTCGCCACAGTCGCGTAATTCAGTGTTACCAGTAAACACGCCAAAACTAGCACTCACTGTGCCATACGGCTCGATACATTATAGATTTCATTTGTAACGGTCTTTGGTTGCAGAGCTATAAACTCAAATAAAACAAATTAATATATCAAAGTCAAAAGTCAAAATATGTTTATTTAAAATAGGCCCTATCACAAGCTCTCTTTGAATGTTATCTTATGATCTAAGTATAAATTAAAAAAAAAAACTATTTCAAACATGGCACTGAGCATTGTCTTTACATATTTTTTACCGAGGTTAGTTCAGTGGAGAGCCTAGCTTGGAAGAACTAACGAGAAACTCCGGAAATCAATTTATTATAATCACCCTTAACAAACATAAAAATTACAAAGAGTGAGCAAAAAACACAACGCTGGTAGTACTAAATTTACCTTTCATACAAAATAACACACAATGGCGGAAACGTCAAATTTAGTTCCAAGTTTGCCGACTGCCAATTTATGTGGCGCGATCTCTACCTACGCTACCTAGAGATCCCGCCACATAAGGTGGCAGTTGGAGGCGTCGCCACAGTCGCGTAATTCAGTGTTACCAGTAAACACGCCAAAACTAGCACTCACTGTGCCATACGGCTCGATACATTATAGGTTTCATTTGTAACGGTCTTTGGTTGCAGAGCTATAAACTCAAATAAAACAAATTAATATATCAAAGTCAAAATATGTTTATTAAACTATTTCAAACATGATTAATAATTAACGGGACTTATCCTTCTTATTATATATTACATATATTATGTGTTCCTTCACTCTGTCCGCAATAGACCGTTTAGTGTGTTCGACGTAGGATTTCCCACAGCTGCAATCAATCTTATACACACCCTTATATCTTATATCATGAGTATAAATCGCGAATCTCTTAAAACTATTATTTCAAACATGGCACTGAGCATTGTCTTTACATATTTTTTACCGAGGTTAGATCAGCGGAGACCCTAGCTTGGAGAAGAACTAACAAGAAACTCCGGAAATCAATTTATTATAATCACCCTTAACAAACATAAAAATTACAAAGAGTGGGCAAAAAACACAACGCTGGTAATACTAAATTTACCTTTCATACAAAATAACACGCAATGGCGGTAACGTCAAATTTAGTTCCAAGTTTGGCTACTGCCACCTTATGTGGCGGGATCTCTACTGAGTAATTAGAGTACCCGCCACATAAGGTGGCAGTTGGAGGCGTCGCCACAGTCGCGTAATCCAGTGTTGCCAGTAAACACGCCAAAACTAGCACTCACTGTGCCATACGGCTCGATACATTATATTGAGGTTTCATTTGTAACGATCTTTGGTTGCAGAGCTATAAACTCAAATAAAACAAATTAATATACCAAAGTCAAAAGTCAAAATATTTTTATTCAAAATAGGCCCTATCATAAGCTCTCTTTGAAAGTTATTTTATGATCTAAGTACAAATTAAAAAAACTATATATTGACAAAAGGAATATATATGAGTGAAGTGGAAGGGCGGTTACGTAGGGGCCGGCCTAATAAGACATATATGTAACAGTCAGATAGACGCTATATTGAAAAAAGGTGACGTTAGGAGTACCTATAACCGCCGAGAGTGTATTAGAGAATGTATGAATGTCAATGAAGCGAAAGTGGTCTGTCAGGATCGGGACAAATGGGGATCCGTGATCTCTGCCTACCCCTCTACAGGGAATCAGGCGTGATGTGTATGTATGTATGTAAAAAAACTATTTCAAACATGGCACTGAGCATTGTCTTTACATATTTTTACCGAGGTTAGTTCACCAACCATTTCGGCTGCTCAAGATGCCACGTCATGAAGACCACGACCGCTCTGATAAGAGCGTAACGATTGAGAAGAAGAAGTTCAGCGGAGACCCTTGGAGAAGAACTAACAAGAAACTCCAGAAATCAATTTATTATAATCACCCTTAACAAACATAAAAATTACAAAGAGTGGGCAAAAAACACAACGCTGGTAATACTAAATTTACCTTTCATACAAAATAACACGCAATGGCGGTAACGTCAAATTTAGTTCCAAGTTTGGCTACTGCCACCTTATGTGGCGGGATCTCTAAAGACGATTTTGACACTTTTGCTGTCATCAATGGTGACATTTGACACGCTTGATCATTCAATACCAACTTTACACTATTACTAAAATGATATTGAACTACGACTATGCTAAACCACATTAGTAGACTTGGGCTCGTGTGTGCAGTTTCCGTGCTATTATCAGCTATAACTAGAATTATAGGTACGCTTTTGAAATCCATTGACTGAATAGCTGGCCAATACTCCATACCAATGGCATGACAACCCTATACGTTAGTTATACATGCTCATACTTAACGACCAATTACCGGAAATGACAGAGTGTATGGATGTAGAATATTGAAAAAAGTAACTGACTATCTGGTTAACACGTGGGTCCGAGGTGTCCATAGAATTACTACCTTCGCAATTGCGGAGATGGAAACCTGGACCTCTGACTACCCCGCAAGGGTTAATGGCCGTGAACGCGTATGTACATATGTATGAAAAACGGTGACGTTAAAAGTACCTATAATCGCCGAGTAAGAGAGGTGTATGAAGCGAAAGTGGTTTGCCAAGCTCGGGACAGATGAAGACCCGTAACCTCTTAAGGAATCGGGCGTGTGTATGCTTGGATATAAAAGGGCGTAACTCACATTGATCTCAATGTTAACCAGCATCTCTATTTCCGAGTGCACTCGTTGCTCGTACTCGGAGCCATTCTTGTAGCCCTCACTGGCCTTCGTGGAGGTCTCTGCTTTGCCGTTAATCGTCTCCAGCAGCTGCTCCATTCGGGCGTTCTGCCAGTTGTCCACGTAGCGCCCTTTGATCTCCGATACGAGGGACGAATCCTAGTAATGTAAGAAGGTATGAATTCAGTCTAGATTCTTTTGGTGATTTAGAAATGAATCCTAAAAAATAGCAATTAAAACAAAACAAACGAGGTTCAGGTGGCCATCTCCGCCATAGCGAAGGTAGTTATTCTATGGCCAGCTCGAACCCACGTGTTAAATAGATAGTCAGTACTCAATGTGACAGGTGGTAAGCCATGTGGCCATTTACAAGCAATAGATTTTACATTCATTAGATGAAACAGGTGAAGAAATTATTACCAAAATGTAGACAGAACAAAATTTTGAAGAATTGATTAGAGAAAATTGCAGATATACAGAGCAGTGAATTTTGGAAATAGATGATTTGATTTGGGTTGTGGTTAATTCAGTTTCTGAGCTAGTCTAGAAAGTTAAAAAGCTAAATTACAAACTAGCTACCATTTTTCCCGGAATGACCAAAAACACTGCAATGAAATCAGATCCAATTTGTTAGCTTACAGTACCTAAGGGATATTGTATCACTGAGGTTTAGTCCTGCCTACGGACATTTACTGACGTAAATGTAGGTATATATATGCACGAACATTCAGTTTACTGGCTTGGAGATCATGGTGTGTGGATATGATCTATTGGCGGCTGACTGAATATTCAGGTACCGGCAGAGGAGGCGAAACATTGTTACTGCTCTATAACAACTCATCGTTTTACACTTTTATTGTCTACGTGTAATTAATAAGGATCTTAACATATCACCTCACCTCGACTTTGGTTCTCAATTCATCTATTTTAGCATCGAAGTCGTACAATATAGTCTTGATTTGGTTCCTTCTCAATCGCAATTGCCTCATCACCTCTCGTAACCGTCTGAAATAAAGTATCAGGGTTAAGTCTGACACATCAAAACCAATATCTTCCTTGTAATCTCTTACTTGAGAATAAGTAATTATCTATTATAATTTATTTCTTAAATGTACGTCACCCTAACAGGTCACCTTAATTAGTAGGGTAATAGTCAATATTTATGAACGGTGAGGGACCATCACATTTTCTCTCGTCCATCTGGTATAACGTTGACTTCGAATGGCCAAAGATGACTGTATACAGCTCAGAATGGCTTCCTAGAGACGTATGAGACAATGGACTGTTACACGAGATCGCATCAGCTAATTTACATCAGGCCTTCAGCAATATTCCATGCTAGTCTGGGAATTAAAAAGAATCATAACTAGCCGTCGTTCTTCCCGACTTGTTGTAGGAGGTGACTAAGAAAAATAAATGGAGTCTATTGGGCGATAGGGTAGCTGCTTTTTACGTCACAGACTGGTGGAACATATTACGTAAGATACTTGTATTCTCACATTTTATACGCTGCCTCTTCCTCGATGATGATCTTGAGTATGTTCTTCTGCTGCACGTAGTCCGTCACGTACCTCTGCAGGGACTCGTACGATTGTGTCGTCATCAAGTTCTTGAGGAGAGCGCTGAATACTTCTATCACGTATTCTCTGGATAAAAACATATCATATATAAACATACGCTTCAAGATGCGTGTGCACACTCCCTTTTTATTGAGGTGGGTTAGTCAGATGCTTGAATGTCCATGTCCGCAATTTCGAAGGCATGTTAGGTATGGGTCACTGGAAGTCCGCGTTTCACTAGATAGACAACATCCAACGTGATAGGCAGTGAGCCCTGGCTATTACCTAACCCGAGGGATAGGATATAATATTGTAGGACACTATTACACCAATTGAACTAGCCCCTTCCTAAGTATATTTAAGACTTGCGTTAACGATTCTAGTCTACATATATTTAAGAAATAAATACTTATTATACATATATAATTAACGACCAGACTGGAAAGCAAAAAAAACCGTCATTCTTAACTGCAATCGGGAATCGAAGCCAGTTCACGATTAGCGTTCAGGTGGTCAACCAATCGCGCCACGGAGGTCGTCAAACCCACCTATCCTTATACAGCTTGTTCAGCTTGTACTCGCTCCTCTCCAAGTCTTTAGGGTTGATGCCGTGGAGCTCATTGCTGGTCTCCGGAGGCCTCACCGAGTACTTCTTCTCGAGGAGCATCTCCCTGTCTGTGGCGGCCTTTTCCATCGCCAACTCGTTGTTCAGGTCAGCTGTTTAGTGGAAATGTGGTATACATTATGTATTTGGATAGATATGTAGGTTGATTTGTTGAGAACACCGTATAGGAATCGTGCCTAAAGCTAGGATAAATAAATGAATGCTAAAGTGACGTAGGAGATTAATATGTCCAAGGTTTTGTCAACTGCGAAAGGACACGCACGTGAATGTAGGTATATGTAGGTATGTAAACAGATGAATAAATAGAAGAGTGCGTATTATAAGTTTAATAATAGATGAATGAATAAAAAGAATAGGTACATTGTTTATTCCCTCTCAGCGTGGGCCAGACTTTGGAAATAATATCTCCAAGATCACATTTAGCACAGAATCGTGATGTCATAAATATGAAACATTGGTGACAGGTTGCTAGCCTTATAACTTCAATTGGCACTTCCCTTAGTCTCCCAGTTGTCTCCTACGATATTCAAACATGAATTTTGAATTGGGGCAAACCCTTATTACATGTAATTGCTCAAGGGGCGACGTTCAACTTCGTAAATGCGTACATCTTTATTTACGTTAAAGAAATAAAGTATAGTGGAACAAGTACTTACTCAATATCTGAAATTTGATCAATGCTTCTTCTGCCACGCATCCTAGAAGATTTGCTTCCAAGGTATTGAGTCTGTAATACGTAAAAAATACAGGACATACATATATTTAAGTCTGTGCTTTGTAACGGGATAGGCAGAGACTATAGCCAGTAGCATTGAACTATCTTAACAATGCTCTTTTGCGTCATTCACATCCCTAAAACTTCGCATACGCGCTCTTTCTCTTTTTTCTCTTTCGCGCGTTTTTCACGCTACATACAGCTAACTTAATAAGATCTCTAATAAACTGTATATGTTCTACGGAGCCTTACTCGTCCAAAACAGGATAATCTATGCATGTATGTATGTATGAACCCTTGAACAAACGATAAAACCCGTTCTATTAGGAAATTTTCAAGGCAGACGTACGCAGCGTAAAGAATAGCAGTACATGTGTGAGAAGATTAATGGGTGGTTAAATCAAGGGAGATTTGTCAGGATAATCTCTTCCTATCCCCTTGGGGACGTAGCTTATTACGTAAATACATTTACGTGTTTAAGAAAATGAATCAACGTCGCGTATGTCTCAGAAGTATTTGTTACTCACTTGTTAATAAAGAAATGTCCGGAATCGCTAGCCTTGATCTGCAGGTCCTCTTCGAAATCTTCATGCTCATAAATTTCTCCTTCCAACGAAGGTACAGACTCATCTGAGAAACTCTTCTGTACTGGTACCACCTATAGGGATGTGACATGACAGTTTTTAGGTTAGGATTTTGTAATTGTAATAATATTTGGGTCCCTCGCTAATACATGATTAGTGTTAAGGGTACTATGTTTTAAGAATGATCTATTTGTTGATTTACAATCAACGACTACACAGGAAAGCAGTCTAAACCGTAATTCAAACCCGGGATCTCATGATTAACGTTCAGGGTAGCTAACCGTTCACGCTACAGAGGTCGTCAACACATTTAGGTAATAGACATCTTAAATACATTTAATATTTGTGTTCAGAGGCAAACTTATAGTTATTAATCATGTTATAGATAAATATCTATAATAAATATATTCAATGATATAATTTCAATATAGTTCATCCGTTGGGGCTTTGACTCTGAATCGGTAGGTTCAAGGTTCAAACGAATTTTCGCAATAAACCTACCTATACAATACGGTTTGCCACCTGTCACAATATGCGCTGTCTATCTGTTTATCAGGAAGATTAGAGGTGGCCAAATAATTACTAACTCAACTGTGGAGATAACGCAAACCTCTGACTACATTGCGAGGGTTAATAGTTTTGAGAAAACAAGTTTATCCGTTAATAGTAATAGTTAGTGCTTGTAAATGGCGACATGGCTGACCACCTGTCACATTTAGTACTGACTATCTGGTCTACACGTAGGTACGAGGTGGCCATAGAATTACTACCTTCGCAAATGCGGAGATGGACACCTGAACCCGCAAGGATTAATGGTCGTGAATGTGTTTGTTTTGTTTTGTCTACTTTCCGATACTTTAGTATTTAGTGAAGTATTTCTTACCTCGTATTCCGGTTCCACTTCATCAGTGTAAATTACCCCTTTGCCCCAATCTTCTTCAAATTGTCTTAGAATTCGCATATTGTTAGTCATTTCGAAGTATTATATTAGGATACTGTTCCTTCAAGTACTTCTAAGTATTAATCTATCGTATTTCCTCTAGTTGAAAAACCGGTAAAAAATCGTTTTAAATCAGTCGAAAGATTTTGTTTACATTATACCACAAATACTAGACTTGTTTTAGTCTATAGTTTTATTTTTATTTGAGATCATGCAAAGATGGTGTGTCAATAATCTTCATTTTTGGTATAAGGTATGGGCTAAACATCCATATGCCTTTTGGGCGTGTTGTTAAAGGCGCCTAAGTTGTGTGATGTATAATATTCGACAAGATAACAAAAATCACATACATATGTCGTGTTTACTTAACAAAACACTAACTTAGTCGAACAAAATAATGTGTCTAGGTAATAAATAAAACAGACTTTTACGAAGTTAACAAATTTAATTTAATACCAGTCGCACAAATTTATTATACCTAAAACAAATCTTAAGTCAAATAAATATGTGTAAAATAATTGTAAGATATTCACAATTTCACTAATATATTCACGATGACAATTCAATATGCTATCTATTATACTTTACATTATTTTCATATTAAATACTTTATTTTGCTTAATTATTACTTATTTTAACATTTTCATTGCCTATTCTCTCAACAAAACAAAACAAGTTTCTATATCATACAATTTTGTAATGACATAATTTGCTGTTTTAATATGACAGGGATTTTTATTATTAATTTTAGTTTTTTATATAAATAACATTGTCGCAATTTCACATTCCTATCTACAATAATTCAATGTTTTTTGTTTTCTCGAATTCGATGTTTTATACAAATTTAATAGAATTTACAGCTGAATAATCAATTATATAGTACTAAATTTAATTAATCACTATCTAATCATTACCTAAACGTTATCACACTCTGTGAATGAGGTAAACGCAGTTTGATAAATTAACAAGAAATAGTGTATTACAAGTTTATTCAAACATTTTTAACAGTGAACATGTAGCTTTACCAATTGAAAACCGTTAATTTAAAAGAAATAATTTGATACTTAGAAAAATAGGATAAGGTTAAAATATAGATCATGCAGCGAAAGTTGTAGTGATAGTCTTACATAAGCAGATATATTATTTAAAACAATGTGATCTTAGAGTCAAATAAAAAGTATTGTGTTGGGCTAAACTTTCGCTGCGTTATAATTAGAAATGACTGACAGTTATTGTCAGTTAGGTTATGTCAAATGGGGTATTGAATATAATTATTTCATATCTGAAATTAGTTAGAAATACTTCTAATGACTAGTGTCTATAAATTATACTTTAGCCCTTGTAATTAGCTACTTCAAAATGTATATACCCATAATTTTCTCAGTAGAAGCATTTAAAACTTTCATACAAAATATTAACATGTTATATAAGATACAATGCTTTGTTGTTGTCAAATTAATAACTTTAAATGCAACCACTCTACGTTTGATTCAAGAAGCTTAATTTAGAAGGTTATTTTATAATAGATTAACAAAAAAATCGACAAAATCATTATATTTTTGCTATGTAAGTAAACACTTATATCCAAGTGTCTATGGTACATATATGGTGTCTACCAATACGATTTGTAGGGTTATGTACCGTTTAAAATCATGTTTTTATTCAAGTCAAGTATACACGTATAGTACGTACAGTAAAATACGTATAGTTATTAGTTTGACAACAATATCATGTATAGTTCTATTTATTTTACAAGCGCCTCATAGTAAGCAATAGTATTACTAGATGACGAAAATTTAACGTTACCCATTATATCTATTAGAGCATTTATATTTTTTTAAATCTGAGGTCGTACACGCAAACTGAGAGGCATTTATAAAATGAACAGAAAATATCTTATTCTTGATAAAAAGTCTAATTGTATAGCTTATTCTTATATACATATCATTGGTGTTATAAACAATAATTCATTCTACTAATACTAGTCCAAGTCTTTTGACAGAAACATGACAGGTAACCTGTCAAACTAAACCCTTATAATAAAAAAGAATTTCAGTTTCATTTAATTATGCTACACCTGATTTAAAAATAAATGTTACGTGTTTATACTTACTATATGTTTTGAGTTGTATTCAAATAATTAATAAATATATGCTTTCAGAGGTATCAGTGAGTAATGTCGAAATTGTGATTAATTCTAGCCACTGAAAGCCCAATTTTGATCATACACACACTATTACCTGTCTAGACTCGATGAATAGGTTGTATTCGTATTATTATTGTAAAACATACATATTCAGGTCCAGCCGATATAAACCGAAGTTTGGTTTACAACCGCTCAATAAAGTTTAGGACTTTTAATTATGATAAAGTTGGAATCGGTAAAAAAATTGACAGTATATCTATTAATCTCATAGAACATTCCCTAGTAGTAAACTACTAATACTACATATAGTATTATAAACACACACATATAGTATATATAACACTATATAGTAAGTATAAACACCTGATACCTAGTTCTTTAGACAGTCACAAAATGAAACAATAATGGAAGAAAATGGAGAATACAGAGTGAATGAAGAGGCTGTAAGAGTGAATGAAGAAGATGGAAGGTCAGAGAGAGCTGGGAACTTTCTTAATTTTTCTTTTAACTCTACGCGACATTATTTTAACATGTAATCGGTATTTAGGTGGGGCGCCTGAAATGAATAAATAAAAATAAACAGTGGCACTCAATGCTGGTACAGATTTAGGTAAAAAGAACGCTGGTTCCAAGAAACAATACTTTCTATTGTATATAGTAGTCGGCTTACTGTTTTCTATATGAACTATTCTTTGTTTGTTATATTAAGAGAAAAATAAAGCATTTTATTCACTGCTATGAATCTCTTACTGAACATAACAAGTACATGTAGAAGAAAATACAATACAAAACACTTGGATGCAGTGAAAAGGTGCTGCCTCAGACTATATACTATTAAAAACACCGATAAATCTCATTTTATCACCAACGTTCTTTTTACAAGACGCTAACTGTACACTAAGTACATAAACGTTTCTAAAGACATTACTAATTACGCTTAGTATTAATGGTTCCATCATTTCCAATACAACGTAACACTACACATCGTCGCCTTAGTTCTAATTTTAACATTTTATTGAAAAATATTAATTGTAAGTTCTTTAATTCCGCTTTATCAGATGTTATGTCAGGACTAATACAATTAATATAATAAACGAGTATTAATTCGTCCTTAATATACTTTGTCTACTTCTATCTTTCTATTAAAGTATTCCCTTGGTTGCTATTTGTATATGTATCCAACATAACAAGAATCTACCAATCAAAACGCGAAGATCCATCTCACTGCTGAATATATCAATATCTAATAAATGCCGTAGACATTTGTTAAAACAAAAGTCAGTACAATTAATTGAACATTTTGTTTTTATTAATGTACTACACAAAATATAAATAACATGTTGTTCTTTTCGTCTTTATCTTTCTGTTTTTATTAGAACTAAGCCGGCGATGTGACATTAACATATACGAGTGTATATAAAAGAATAGTCTATATAACTTTTATATAGAGGCGCGTACGTAAGGTACTTAAGCAAATATTGGATCACTTACTCGAGGAAGACGGATTGCTACCACGAGCCTCTGTAATTCAAAAATAACTTTATTGTAATGGCTATAAGTGATAAATAAGTAAAATTATACTTATAATTGACGAAATAATCACATGTATGCGAAGGGGTGTGAGTGAAGCAATAGAGATTTGTCAGGATCGTTCCAGGTGGCAATGTTAAAAGGGCATAGTTATGTGAAAGAGAAAATGTCGATTTATATATTAGGAAACCTTTATAACGTTTATGTTTAAAACAAATTTCGTGTTGATGTGTGTGTTATAAATTATGCAATATTTGTTAGTGATTTTAATTACCTAAACCAATTGTTAGTTACATAAAATTTTAGTATAATTAGAATACTGTAACATAAATTCTTAAATTAGTATAGACATATACTTACAATTATGTTAATTTCGTTAATATAATAATATATTGCTCTATAGTTAACCGTATAATAGTTTATTAACTAAAATTTAAGCTATATTGTTAAAGCAAGTCTGATTTTTAACTTGACAGAAATACTTGATTCGTGGTAGAGATAAGTATTATTGCTAGTATCACTAGTGATGTGAATTTTTTTGTATAATAATCGGTAATATAATTTTTTATCGATCACTTTACAAAAACATAATATTTGATTAACTTAAACGTGTTGATAGATTGAAATGATAAGTTGTTTTCGTGTACAATTTTTTACAATTTAAATATACCCGTATATCAACGAAGCTAAAGATTTCTGTCAAATTTATACTCAGGCTATACATCTTATATTTCTAATGTTATGAAGTTAGATTAACGTTTTAACAGGCACATTCGGTGTTATTTTGTTTTATAACAGATGGCTGAAACATATATTTTAATTTATACATATTAGCTATTTAATATATACTAACTTTTCTTATTTCCCCTTTATATATGGCTTATATGTTGTTGTCTTGTAATTTATTACAACCATAAAAAATAATACATAGCCAAAAGTCAAATTATAACTAGCCCATTCCAAGTCCAAACTCAATGCTACCGCCATCTGTACTTCACTATACTAAATTAGTAACACAAATCCACCGTCAACTGCTTTAGTAAACTACTTACTAAACGCTCGCAGCGCTTGCTCCCGTTCATTCGCATCAAAGTACCACAGAGTGATCGCGTATCTGAAACATGACAAGGAATACATAAGTCTTATGGCTAGCGTAAGATTTATAAGGATGTAATGTAGCCAGTTTTCATTTTATATCATACACATAATTTACATATTTGCTCAATTAATATATTACACTAAATTGTCTTTTAAGCACTGGGCTAGTAAGAAGATAGTTAACTGTCATTCTTCTCTGTATGGCGCATGAAGTAATTAATAAGAGGAGTGGGCCTTACGCAATATTTGTATGGAAACTAGCGTGGCATTACGCGGGGAGAAACGAGGTACGCGGGATGGAGGGGAGATATTACAACCAATTAAAACACGGCATTTTGGGACACAAAATATTTTAGCCACATTTTTAGACTCTGCACCAATAGAAACACGCCATTTTAGATACGGCACCGCGTAACGGGACCGCACCTTTCTCCGGGTCCTTTATATTTGGTTCGTGATATGGCGCATGTCAAATTTTACACAAATATTCAATATTAATGTCACTAGAACCCCATAATTATGGATAATAAAGTCATTATGGTAATCGAGAATACACTATGACACGAGTACATGCACGTAAAGAGAAATCCACGTACCACATGTCTGTAACTCGCTTTATTTCCTTATACCAACTACACAGACCAACTCACTCATTACCACTATTTCGAATATCGATGTATTGATAACTCTTACTCTCTGCCCACCCTTGCTAGTAAACCCACTCACCTAGTGTCGTAGGCGGGCTGCACCTCGTGGGGGTTCCGCCTGTCCGACCAGAAGAACAGCATCCGGTCGAAGATGGGCTCGATGTTGGCCATCTGATCTGTACCTTCTGGGAACAACCTGCGACAATATTAAAAGATATGTTTTTTTAAAATAATTTATTAATTAGAAATACATAACTTCATTAGTAGCAGTTTATGAACGTGCCTAACTGAAGAGACTACGAGGATGTAAATTGGTTCACCATCAGGGATAGATAAAAGATAAACGCGTTCATGACCATTAACCCTTGCGGGGTATTGGGGTTCAGGTGTCCATCTCTGCAAATGCGAAGGTAGTAATTCTATTGCCACCTCGAACCCACGTGTTGACCAGATAGTCAGTACTCAATGTGATAGGTGGTAAGCCATGTCGCCATTTACAAGCACTAACTATTACCTGTTCGGGGAACAGGTAGGTTTCCTCATGATGTTTTCCCTCACCGTAGCATTATTGTATGAATCAATCAATCAGCCTATACTAGTCCACTGCTGGACGTAGGCCTCCCCAAGGGTACGCCACGAAACACGATCATTCGTGGCCCTCATCCAGCCACTACCAGCGACCTTCTTGAGGTCATCGGTCCACCTGTATCAATATTGCACATGATTAATAACTATCGGGACTGAGTCTGCCCGTGACCATGGCTGCTGCAACGTAGCCGAAACGTCGGGTTAATAAAGGTAACTTTATTATATAAAGTCAAATGTTTTTATTCAACATAAGTACAAGTACAGTACATTCATTGAAAGTCAAAACATTTGCCTGACACTGGTTGTCTCTTATCATTGAAATTCTACCGTTGGTTCGGAAGCCCTGGCTCGGAGAAGAACCAACAATAAACTCCGGCTTTCAGGATTTTTTGCCCAGTGCCATGTAAAAAAAAACTTACGCGATAAGTCCCGCTAGTTATTAATCATGAGTATAAATCGCGGATCTCTTAACACTATGAATATTACAGGTCAGTAACAAGCCCATTCCTCACCTGAGCAGTCCTCCACTCTTGGAGACGTCCCAGTCGAGGTTGAGGTAATATATGGCGGTGATGCAGCGGCCGTCCTTGTTCGGGTTGTCCACGTGCTTCACGTAGTTGCTACCCGACCCTGGGTAGCAGGCCACCATTGCCTGGAAAGAAGAAAGGAGATTACTTGCAACAAATAAGTATGTTTGTTCCTTTCGCCGTTGAAACTCTCGGCTCTTGGGGGGCGCGGCCCACGGGGTTATAAGGGATCTTGCCCATCGGCTGCAAGAGTCCAGTGGGGATCGCAGCCAGCATATTGGGCACTCTGCGCTCCAACGACAGCGACAAATTTTTAGATATATTTAATTTATAGGTAAATTATTTTAATAAGTTTTAAGTTTGTAAATATTTTGCTATTTTATTGTAAAGATTTCATTGATAAATAAAGTTTCACGTTGTTTTTGAAGTAAGTATGATTCTATTTTAAGTTGGTTTTGTAACTGGTACTGGGCAAAAAATCCTGAAAGCCGGTGTTTTTTGTTGGTTCTTCTCCGATCCAGGGCTTCCGATACGAACGTATATTGAACAAATATATACTGGTTTTGTATAGATAAATATGTATTGAGTATATATTATCAACAACCAAACTGAAAGCAGAAGAAAATCGTAGGTTTTATCTTTGCTTTTACCGTGACTCGAATCTCACATACGTACAATATGCATACGAGGATAATCAAGATATAAACGTGGAATATTGATGATAAATAATATGTCTATACTAATAACAAGTCAAATAAATTGTGACCATTGCCAATTATGTTCCATTAAGACCTAGTTTGCGTACGCCATGCTGCTAACACTAGATTATATTTTAAAATTACTACTGGCTATATCTTGTTCTAGTGAAACGTAAAACGAATGTTAACTAGCTGTCATTCCTCCCGGCATGTCGTAGAAGGTGACTAAGGGACTAGGGATACATATCATCTATTGAGCGATGGGCTAACAACCAGACACCAATGTACCTTCAAGACAATCATGACATCGCAACCCCAATATGAAGTGACCCCATGCTAAGAAGTGACCTAGAAGATATCATATCTTCGAGCTTCTGTGTACCGAAAGGGATTTAAGGACGTGAATGTATGCGTATGTCCTACTAGGTCAATATACACCATATCCAATGATTGCCTTATACCGCCTCTCCTAAACCTTTCCTTATCAGATGCGATAAGAACATTGCACGTAAAGCTAACTTCACACGAACAAAATTCGAATGTCACGCGTACGTGAGTCTATACACAACGGCGCATTAGCATAAACAAACATTAGTGTTTGGAAAAAAGTCAATGTGACATACCTCTTACTTATATTTTTGAGAAACTCGCGATTTTTATTCATTTTCCAAGAAAACGGGACTTATTGCGTATATTTTATAAACAAAGTATAACCTTTGTTGCCGCTCAGCTTAAAGGGTAACAAAGGTAATAACTACTTTGTTTATGAAATATACTCTTAAGGTACGTTTATTTTGGCGCTTAGACCATACTGTACTATGACAGTAGAAGTTACGTATATTTTAGAGTCCCTTATTAATTTAAAACATGAGAAGCGCCGGTACAATTAGCGTCTCGCAATATTTACTACTTAATGCATTCTTAATGGTTTTTAAACATCGTATAATCACTTTGTTAATTAAACTTGGGATTTTCCACTTGATCACCAGACTGAAAGAGCCACAAATATGATCGGGAATAGTATACCATGATAACATGGACGAGGTATTGTTGTGTACGAGGTTCTGTCCATCCCAAAAGAGATAGAAAGACGTGAGTATATGTATGTATGTTTACATCATCAGCATACAGTTCATGACTTGTGTATGCTCTCCTATTTCAATTATGGCGGGATAGTCAAAGGCTTTAGTGCCCATCTCCAAAATTTGGAAGGCATGTTAGGTATGAGCTACTCAAAGCCCGCGTTTCACTAGATAGACAGTACCCTACGTGATAGGGAGTGAACCGTATCTCCGTATACAGGCACTGATTATTAATTACCTATCCCGAGGAATGGGAAGGTTTCCTCACGATGTTTTCCCTCACCTAGTTAGTATTTACATATATGTTATAATAATATAAAGAACTTTATTTCTCAAAAAAGAACATTACATTCATACATTATATACATAAGAGAATATCTTAATATGTACATAGACAGGAAATATGTAATCGCGCGTGAACAGAAACTAAAAGGTCATAAAAAAATATAGCAAAAAATATTAACTACCAAAGTACAATTACTTACAAAAGTTGTTACCTATCTATTTTAATTGCTTATTAATTAGTAGTTATTTATTAAGACGAAATCATATACTTTTTAAAGAGGTTCTAAATGCATTAAACGATGCCTCCTTTATTTCGACAGCTAAGCTATTGTAAATTTGTTCATTTATTAAAGCGGCTGTAGCCCAGTGGGTAAGACTTCGGACTTCTTATGAGAACAGTCCGAGGTTCGAATCCCGACTCTGGCATGTACCAATGAATGTAATTTAAATATGTGTTTTTCGTTTACGTACATAATTTACAGTTGCTAACGGTGAGGGAATACATCGTGAGGAAACCTGCCTATCCCTTTAGGATAGTTAATAGTCAGTACCTATATACGGCGATACGGTTTACTACCTATCACGTTGTGTGCTGTCTATCTAGTGATACGCGGGCTTCGAATGACCCATACCTAACATGCCTTCGAAATTTCGGAGATGGGTACTCAAGCCTTTGACTACCCCGGCATAATAGAAAAGGGAGTGTGAATACACAAGTCGTGAAGCGTATGTATATACGAGTATGTTCAATTAATGATATGAGAGCAATACATATAGAGAAGTGCATTTAGGTAGCTTCAAGGTCGAAACGAAGAGATAAAACGGTTCAACTACGAATGAAAGTATCAATGAATCACTCATTCAATATTTGCGTATCTAATTACTTGTACTAGTTATGCGGATGAATGATAGCAGATTGACAAAAGGAATATATATGAGTGAAGTGGAAGGGCGTTTATGTAGGGGCCCAATAAGACATATGACAGTCAGATAGACGCTATATTGAAAAAGGGTGATGTTAGGAGTACCCATAACCGCCGAGTGCGTATGAGAAGATGTATGAGTGTCGGGACAAATGGGGATCCGTGATCTCTGCCCACCCCTCTACTGTGTTTGACATATCGTATCAATGTTTGTTTGTATACTTAAAAATATGTGTTTTATTAGTCGTAAGCCCGAATGGATAGGCAATGAGTCTTTAGCCAATACTGGGAAAAACGGTGATCTCTTACTAAAACTATGTAGCGAAACGCTAAAACTGCATGTGACGTGTTAAAATTCAAAGAAGCTAATTTGTTTGGGGCTCGACTCCGTATCAGTAGGTACATGGTTCAAATCCCGCTTTAGCATGTACTAATAGACATTAAGTCTAATGAATTTCTATGTACATTTTCGTAATAAAAATACATTTACGAAAACCATCGAATATCGACTACCCCGCAAAGGTTAATGGTCGTGAACGCGTTTGTCTTTTGTTTTGTGACGTGTATAATTAGACGGATGTACCGCCCGGGAATCGATTCCCGGTCTAGAGCTAAACAACCGGTGAAAACAATTACTAACTATTGTTTTACGACAACGTTGAACATTTCATTTGTTGCCATTTCACAATACATGGAATGTATGAATAATGTCAATATTTTCATTTTCAAATACATACAATGCAAACGAAAACTTGAATGTATGTAGTTGACATTGCACTTAGAAATAGCATGTATGTACATAAGTTATGTTAGGAACATGTTACAATTATTATCATTATTGTTATGAAGTGAATTAATAACGTTAAGGGATACTGTAATATTGAATAAGAAGTTGGCATCCCATCACCAAATTCTTGGCCACATCTCAGCATTAATAAAACAAACAGGCAATAAATTTCGCTAACAACAATGTAAACAGATCCATACATTTTCCAGTATGCATGTCGCCGCTCCGTTCGTTCATTCATAAAAAGATTTCAAAACAGTTTATTTTACGTAACCCCTCCCGCGCACCTCACCCCCCGCGCTTCCATGCGGCTAGTCACGTACGCACTCCGAACAAAGATGCTATGTCCGAAATCTATTGGCTAATTTAAATTTAGAATTTTCGTCCACTTTCCATTGGTCGATTTGAAATGTTTAAAAGAATTTTGTTTTGTTTTTTATATGTATTGAGACGCATTTCTTTGTTTGTTAAAACATAGCTAGCTAGCATAGATAGTTAACCGATTAGAGGTAAATAGAATCTATAATTTTATAATCTATCAACCTGTAACGGATATTGTATAAATCATTTATATACGTATACAATCAAAACCTGAATAGTAATGTCGTATCTATAAGATTGTATCCACTCCGAAGTGAGAAATACGTTTTGCAGTTAAATGTGCCATTTGAGTAGCTAATTCTGATAGGCATTCCTAAAATGTTACTGTGGAAGTAATGCCGCGATCATAAACAATAGTACATTAAACCACTCAGCGAGAAAGCGCCGATTACATTTATACATTAATTACATAGGGACACGAATTTAAGTGAAGGTCATATTATGTTCTATTTATATTATTAGAATATTCAGGTATTTTATCTACATAAGAATAAGTAAGTATGGTATTGTCCTTACTGAAAACTTATATACATTTTACATCATATTGATAAGACTAGAAATTAAAATAAATCAGTCTTCTCCCATTTGCTTAACTTAATTAATAATTATGAGCAAGCGAGACAGACTGCACTTGTCGGTTAGTTACTTTTTACGCGAACTATAATTAATTGATAATAAACATTACAAATAACAGATACTAGTACATATTTAGAATTTTTTCATTACCCTTTTATCAATGATTGATTTGAAAGCATTTTTAATTTATGTCGTTACGTACATACATACGTAAACAAATATTGCAGGCTATTTATTTATTTCCATTTATTAATTGAATTGCATTACTCATTTCATACAATCTGAGATTGGTAGGTATTTGTTTTACTACGAGTACGTGTATTTTTTGTCTATAGGTCTCATGCAAAAGGCATGAAACCATATTATACTATAGAAAAAAAAAAATTTAAATTACATGGCAATTTGACATCTATAATCTAAGTTCTAGACTTACAAATACGTACGTAATACTATTATAACTTATTGCTCGAACTATATTTCTCCATACTACAAGAAAAGTCCTAATCTGGCTTGTAGCTAGTGGGCCATCCATAGATAGTGTCACTAAAATTCTAACTACCCCAAAAGGTTTATTAGTCATGAAGCATTTGTATCTTTACCTTAGTGCGCGTACTGATGACATAGTCCCCCAGTTTTCCATTATTGGGCATCTTGTTCGCCCTCAATATTATACTGTCCACCTGAAAATGCCATAGAATTATAACATAATAAAGTTAATAACAAAGAATATATATATTTATAAAGGCCAAAGACTAATAAAGACAAAGTCTGTGATATACAGACTGCTAAAAATGTGCAAAGAGAAAATATCTATGTGTGTTTATAACTATATCATAGAGTAGATATTATAGCTCCACTCAAGCTGGGAGACTAATAAGATCCTAATATCTGTTGCTCTTCCCACCAAGTTATAGGAGGTAACTAAGGCTCAGAACATATGTTGAAACTCAAATATAACTCCTAGTTACATTTGTATTGCATTTCAGTTTGTGCCATAGGCTCCTTTGAGAATCCATGCATGACACGACTAGTTTGAAACATATCTCAAACAGTTGCATTGAAACCTGCATGCGAGAAACTCGGGTTGTGTTTCATCAAGTTTGTTTTGAACAAAATGAACTGGACGTCTATTCTCAAAGAAAACCTACATGATTGTGGTTGCAGAGTGTGTGGAAACTGATTCAAATTAGTTTCAAATCAATAATATCAAGAGGGTTTCATAGCAGATGCGTTTCAGCGGAGGATTGGCGTTGTGGGATTTGGCCTGCAACATATGCTGAGCCTGGGCCCTTTTACAGTGACAGTGCAGTTTCTTGTCAATAGTAATAAATGTAAATGTTTTGGTACCTGTGCTGTTTTTATGAATAATTTTTTTTTCTATTTTATTCTATTCTAAATTAGCTATTACATCCCCAATACTAATGTAAAAAGTGATCTAGGTGATATTTTATCCATAAGCTCTAAGAATGGAGTGAAAGACTGAATGTTTATATAGTTAGTTATTATAAGTTTTCTGCAACCTTTACTTCTGCCTACCCCGTAAGAGATTAATAATGTGAACATGTATGTACTTAGTCTGTAGCCACATACAACTCTTATCACAGAGATATTAATATCAGAAAAATTATCAATTTACAAACATTTATCAAGATTTCTACAAATTGTTTTGTTGATAATGCTAATCAGTACCAAATACTTTTGGTATGTACTTGTACAACGTTTTTTGCACTCGGAAGAATGTGACATTATCTTTTAAGCATTTACATACACATATATTAATGTCTGTATTCTCCAAAAGGGTGGACTGATAAAGGATTCAAAAACTACTTAGTCTGATACGCATAATATGCCACAGTAACATATTTTTTACAATATCCCAAGCAGTTTATAATAAATGAAACTATAACAATATTATTTATTATCTATTTTTAATTATAACTTCAGAATTAGTTATACCCAACAGTGAGAATAACACCACATAAATAAATAATCTGTAAATATAATGGACTCACTAACTAGTTAATACTAATTGAAATAAAAAGAACTAGTTATCCCAAAAAGGTTAAAAGTCACATTACAGTCTCTTACTAAGTAAATAAGATAAATCTTCATACATATAACAATTACCTGATTAATAAGTGTCCCAATATTATAGCAGTGTGGCTCTCTGCCATCTATCCACGTAATCCTATCGCTTCTGATTGCATGGGCACCGTTACCGCCTGGATCTGACACTAACTGACCGGCCTGTGGACAAGAAGTAGTGTTTTCATTGAACTACGCTAACTATATACAACGAACTGTGTTGGCACTCTGTAAGTGAGATTATAACAGGCATGGTATATCCCTAGAACACATATATCTGGCAAAGATTGAAGATCCCTATTTCTTTGAAGCATGATAAACTCTTAGATTTTTATTTAATGTGTATGTAATTTATTAATGTGTTTTTTTATTTCCCATAGAATATGGTATTGTATATGTATTTTGCTGTAAACAAATGCTTATATTTTTGTTGTTTAAGTTAGTCATGCCTTTAGTACCCAACCTTATTTCAGCTAAATGTTTTCACATTTTAGTAACATATACAGCAGTCAATGTGTTAATGTATCCCACAGGGTATGTAAGTAACTAACATGTACGATACACATAATACGTATGTAAGAGTTCTAAGCTGACCAAGTAATTGAGGATAAGATATTCTGGTAACATAAAAAGCATCTTTAAATATTACTGTCCCTGTTAATTTGCAGACAGACATAGTAAGTACAGTTAAGTTTCTCTCATGCACATACATAGTACACTAATCCATATTCTTTACATACACAAATAACTAACTTTACTACACAATGTATGTACTGTTTTATAATCAAGGTATAAATTTTGTCCATTATTCAGCTCTTTTCCTGTTATCAACACCTAACACATTTTCAGAATTACCAGCTGTGTGATTACTCATAAACATTGGCTTTTCCTCATTGTTTTAGTACCACAATTAATCATACTAAACACGTAAAAACACTATACCTATGAATTGACATTTACAAGGTGTACTTGCGATGTGTGATGTTTATAACACAAGTCACAATGAATGCTTAGTCAGAGTTTAATGTGGTCATAATATAACCGATAACAAATGAGATAGACATGCAAACCTATAACTGACTTAAAAGGCTTGTTGTGAATTGTGTGCATGTAAACAATAAATAAGCATAGACAGCAGAAATCTTTGTTGATAACTCTATCAAACACAACCTACAATTTTTAATATACAAAATTATGTTTAATGACTTACCTGAAATATGCCAGACTTATACATATCCAACACTTCCTTTCTCACTAATAGTCCCCTATCTCTACCAAGGAAATTGTCTAAAACACACACACCATACGCAGTCATGTCTTTTATCACTCTCTGACACGTTTCATAGTTTGATTCACTAATATCTAAGGAGAAATTGTTCATCACAGAATTGTTTCTTGGGGCTTCAGGGTATTCGCGAGGAGGATGGCTCACTCTGCTATTGTTGAGGTCTGGCATGTTGTTGTAACCTGGCAGTACTGCCATCTTTGGTTCAGCAGTCCTATTTAATGACTTCAGTATGTTAGCAGTGTTGGACTGGGGCACCGTATACCCTGTAGTACGTAGCTGCTGCGCTGATTCACTAAGAATTTCCTTTTCTGAAGAACCCTCATAAGTTATGGCACATTGTTGTGAAGAATCTGTTTTAGGGCACACTACGCGAGATATAACACTTTCTTTCGTCACTGAGGGCGTCCTTGAACTAGAATTCACTATATTAAGCTGCCTTGGATCCTGATTCGATCTTTGCGATGAGGTATTAGAGTAATTCATATCAACACCTACTTCACTATTAAATTTATTTACTGCCACTGGATGTGCTGTGATTGTTTCGCACTTTCTCGGCGGGATATTGTTACATACTCTCACTATACCACTTGGACGGTCTGTTGATAATTGAGTTTCGGGCGTCACTGTTAGTAATGTTTTTGGTAAACAGTCTTTTTTATGTCGTTTCCAATCTCCTCTTTGGTGGTCTTTGGAACAATAATGCACGTTTTTACACCGAGAACAAATACGTTGTGTATAGGTATGACACACAGCACAACTGCCGCTCAGAGCACCTTGATCCATTCTGAGATTCAAGTTTATGGCGAAATCGCTAAGATAACGAAAAAATCAGCATGATACAAGAACAGCGACCTTTGAGAACTTTTTGACTGACTGACAGGTTCTTGAGAGTGAATGACTGACGTTTCAAGACTGATTTTAGTGATGTGTATAATACTAATACTATCACGATGGAAAGTTGTCTTCTTATCGATGTATGCTTTATTTAGTGCATAAGACGAAAATAGAAAGCAAACTAGTTGTTTTCCCAGGATGTCGTAGGAGGAAACTAAGAGACTTGGTAACATGCATACATTAACATCACGGTAATAGTATCTATAAAGCAATCGGCTCGAAAACGTTACTATTATAAAATTACAATGCTGTCACCTTTTTTCAGAATGAGGAGATAACAGTGTATTTGGTACCCGAAAGTAGAAAAGGATCCGATTTTATGTATGACTATTTCTTGAAAACATGCGTGAAATGTGAATGCGAACATGTCAAAATTTCAAGTTAATCATAATATGCTTTTACTATTCATCTGTATCTTTAATTTTGCATAAGTTAGTCATTGAAGGCTTGACTCTATCAATAGGTGCAGGGTACAAACCGCAGAGCACGGACAATGAACAATGAACTTTGACGACCTCCGTGGGGCGATCGGTTAGACACCTGAACGCTAATCGTGAGGTTCCGGGTTCGATTCCCGGTGGAGGCAGAGTTAAGATCTACGCTTTTCTACTGCTTTCTAGTCTGGTCATTGATTATATATGCTATATGTGTATTTATCTATGTATAATATGTATACATTTCTTAAATATACGTTGACTAGTACCCTTAACACAAGTCTTAAATGTATTTACCAAGGGGCTAGTTCAATTGGTTTAATAATGTCCAAATATTATTATTATTAATGAAATAACCATACATTTGCGAAATAAGTGAGAAACATCGTGAGGGAACCTACCTGCTCCACTAAAAGGTAGGTACTAGTCAATGCTTGTAAATGGCGCCACGGTGAACCACCTGTCTTTTTGCCTACTGACTATTTAATCATTGTATTAGTCCGAGTCGGGCATAAGACGAAAAATTACCTCTGCAATTGCCCAAATGCAGTAGTAGACACTAAAACATCTGACTATGCCTGTAGGGTTAATTTGAAATTGTTTGTTTGTGCCTTTTCCTCTATGATTTATTATCAAATAATTCTGTCTTCATACATCTTTATTCTGACGACAAATAATTAATAATAATTACTACAGAGACACGGAGGGTAGACACTCGTATATATTTTCTAACAATTCTATTCACCTCTTAGATCAAGACATATTAACATCAGAGTATCACTACGGTTATTAAAATAAAAGAATTTCTATTAAAAATATTGTTTATTGCTTATTTTACATAATTATTCAAAGTAGATAAATATTAAGTAATTCTTAAAATAAAATTGTTACACATCAGACATGTTTATCACTGTGATAAAAATTGGTCTTAAATTGTGTTCCTACAAAAATACTGGGATAATATAATTTATTTACAAACATAGAACTTAATATACAACATAACATTGTAAATTACAAAATAACATGAAGTTAATATTAGAGAGAAAACTAAAAGACTAGAGAAAGTCTTATATAAGACACACGAGTGATAATATTGCTGTTTTGAACCATTACAATTTAGTTGATTGGAATAGTTATAGTAGTGACAAAATACGCAAGTAATTTGTGACAAACGATATCATTTGGCACATGTACAAAATTTTATTTAACTTGTAAATTTTTTGTGCGAAGGTATAATGTAATATCTAAAAGATATTTTTTGTTCGCATCTTCTAAAGAAAATACATTGGCCCATTGCATGTAAGCTAAGTAATATTTTAGATCTTATTTTGTGCTTGAATGTAAACATTACTCATAATCAGAATTAGATTCACAAACATCAGAATCAAAATGGATCCGCTATATCTAAAACGACACTTAACAAAACTAAAACAAAGTCAACAAAAAATGCAGTCATTTCTCGGGACATTCGAATTTTAAAAACTGGAAGCCATTTACAAACGAAGTTTCAAATGTCCCAAAAAATTGACAAACATAAATCGATACTACAATCGTTACACGATTTAAATAACTACATCACTAAATCGACGATTTGGACCCTTTCAAAATTAGGCTTACTATACACTGTATTAGAAATTTGACATCTGTCAAATACTGCGCCATTCCGATATTCGGAATTTCTCCAGCATTTGTGGATGTTTTTAACGTGACCAATACAGCCTAGCCTATCACTCATATTCTCGTGTTATCCTCTTCGATAGAACTGCTTTGGGGGAACGCTGGTTGTGAATGTAGAACCCTGGCCAGCTCGGCTTTTTCATCAGGTGACAGCACGTAGACCGGCGGCGCTGGTGGTAGAAACCTTTCAGCTTTGTGCGGCTCTCGCTGTAACCTCGCCCTGTACAGCATCACCAGGACACAGAGTACGCTGATGATGAATGCTGATGTTGCTGCTAACACTATTAAGGCTGTGTGGTAGGAGGTTGCCGCTGAGACCTGCAAACGAAAGCATTTATATTAAATATGTACATACATAAAACGTTAGGACAATATGAAACCGCATGGCTAAACTAAGCAATAAATTCAGAGTACCTAAATTATTTTTTCATAATCGTATAGTGTAAAACTTATAAATACTTAAACGTTACCCCGTTCCACTAAGTTGATAAAAACGAACTTGCATACAAATCTGCTTACATACTCATGTAGCTAAATTGTCAGTTTGGTGCTGAGTAGGTATATAATACATACCGTGGATTGCGTGAATATCTCCCGTTGCTGCATGGCAGGGATGGGAGCTGCCAGTCTGTATTCACTACGGATCACGTCTGCCACCAAAGCTGAATCATCAGATTTCTTTGCTCCTGATAGTTTGTCGTGCTTCACCTAAAAATATAACAAAAGTATTATTTACTTCTTGAGTTAGTATAGTAATATTAAATATAATTCACAGTTTCAAACATTAACAATAACAAACATTCATAAACGGGGCAAGATTATTTTAATACATGTTGTAACAGAACGGAAAATCTTCTAGTTTCATTTCTTTGTGAAAAATTCCACAAACAAGTATTGCACCGAAAACGGCATTTATTAAATACACACACATAATTAAACACATCTACATGGCCTACCACCAGCCTAATCCTTAACATTAAGTCTAGACTGTCTGATAATATGGTATTACAAATAACCTCTACACCTCTACCCCGAAAAAGACTACACTTATAACACTAAATATTTAATGTTAGACTCACCATGTTCTCAATATTGTACACAATATCAACCGATCTAGGTCCATTGAGTGTAGCCCTTAGTCGAACAGCGCTCTTCTCTTTAGCTACCACCACAGGGACTCTGGCACTCAATGCCGCCAGCCTGGATGAGAGGGTGGCCTTGGCCTTCTCCGCTACTTGGGCATCTACTCCTATGAGCTCCAATTCTAAGGATGCTGACTCTATTGCTGTGAGTTCTGGAAGTACAATGAATAATATAGATGCAACAAAATTGATGTATACATCGGAAGAAGCTGTAAGCAAGGCCAGTTCATCGCGATAAGGTACACAACCAGCAAGTTGAAGTATGACTATCTAAAAAAGTAGGTAAACATTACTTCGCAAATGCAACAAAGGACATCTCAGACTATTTAGTACTCGAGAAAAGAGAGAGTAGTTTTAAGAGATAGTACTAATAGATAGAAGTTGCTCAGACTATTCGTTTGGTTGCTGATTGGGCTGCAGTCACATTCTGATGGATTATTTAACTGAATTTGTGTTGAATAATGTATGCAGAGTTTCCTAAAATTTCTTATCTGCAGGATTTTCCTTTACGAAATGCCAGGTTAATTAGATTTTAGTTTTTTAAGATTAACTAATTTTAATATAATTTTTTCAAAGCATTTCATTTCATTACTTAAGAAGTCTGCTCAAAATCGAGAAGGTATTGCACGTAACAATTTCATTTTTTAAAACTCCTGGTCCATCGGTGTATTCAAGACTTACCACAAGGATCAGGTGCGGGTAGATCCAAAACCACTCCCAGATGATGTCGCTTATGTCCCGCAGCGTCCACGCACCAGCATCGACCGCGGGAGCATTGGCGAGGCGAGAAGGATCCATCGGACAAACAACGGGGACGTAAGCCTTCTAATCCTGTAGAATTACAAATCAATCATTAACTATTCAGAGGGATTTAAGCGTTATAGGTTGCAAATAAGATTCAGATTTTTCACGTTCCATTTCTGAACGTTTATCAACTGATGGACATCCAGGTTTTCGTTAGTTACGCTTTTGTGATGTGTTTTTTGAGTCTATGCGTTGATGATGGAGATCTAAACTTTAATATTGAGGAACATAAGTGAACAATAAGTGAGTGTTCCATAATATTAGTCAGTCTATAATATGACATGGCACCTTTCGATATTTATTGTAATGCTATACTATTTAGAAATTTGTGTGTCAAATACGTGCAGTTATATGAAAGAAAGAAAATCTTATTACTTACCATTCTTAGCGTCTTCCTGCATCAACTGACACTTAGTTTTGAAGACAATTTTGTCAGTTTGAACTTCTACAGGCTTTTCATTCTCTTTCACTTTGTCAGCTGGTGCAGGCTCCACTACCTCCGACCTGACAACCTCTGGATCACTTGCATCATTGACAAAGATGTTCTGCAATGAATCATCGTTGTCTTTGTCATCGTCCTCCAAATGGCTGGGTACTTCTCTGGCTTCTGCTGCGTCTGGCTTTGCGATCTCATCTTCTGCTTCGAATTCGTCTACCCGGTATGCTGTCATTTGTCTTATGAGTTCTTCCAGTACTGCAAATTTAAGACAAATAATTTATATGAGATTTGCATTCAATATTTTAGACACCTTTAATTCCTACTGTAAAAGATAGATACACCAATCTACTGTTTTGGTACTTACAGTCCAGTAAGAGTGGGGTATTAAATTCGACGTAGGTCAGTTGTTTGGGGCTTGGCTCTGTATCAGTGGGTACAGGGTTCAAATCCCGTTTGAGCATGTACCAATGGAAATGAAGTTAATTGAATTTCTATGTACATTTTCGTAATAAAAACACATTTACGAAATGCGTTGAACTATACGGTGAGGGAAAACATCGTGAGGAAACCTACCTGTTCGTCGAACAGGTAATAGTTAGTGCATGTTAATGACGACATGGCTGACCACCTGTCACATTGAGTACTGACTATCTGCTTAACACGTGGGTTCGAGGTGTCCATAGAATTACTACCTTCGCAATTGCGGAGATGGACACCTGAACCTCTGACTACCCCGCAAGGGTTAATGGTCGTGAATGCGTTTGTTTTGTTTTTATAAAATATGCAACTTAGAGTAAAGTACGGCTATAGCTACAACCGCACTATAGGCTGGAATGCAGCCATATTATGTGACTATATGTTTTCTGCCATCACAGACATCATTGTGTATGTATGTAAAGTGTTATTTAACACTACATACCTTCATCAGCTCTTGCCTTCTCATCTAAGGGGTCCCTGTGCTGCCATCTTCGCGCTTGTCTGAAGTTGCAGTTGGGTTTGGAACCACGGACAAGAGATCCCTTCAGAGGCTCTCCTCTGGCACTCACGCACCAACATACATCTGTTAAAGATTTTAATCTTAAATTAGTGGTTCTTCGATACATTTAATCTTACATTAGGGATCCTTTGATCCAGATATTTTATTTGCTATGACAGAAAGGATTCGTAAACGACATGAAAGTAACACTAAAGATTTTTATGTACTTTAGCCGTCGAATTACAAGCATCAGTATTGTAAGTGTAAGGTAAGTCAGAGCTTTTGTTAAGTCAACCAATAATTACCTCTGAATTATAGATAGATTTTTGACATTCAAAACAAAAGCTTATAAGAATATCAAAATAAAAATGTGACTTTGGAGTGAGAATCTTTTTTACATGTTATCTGCGTACGTATGCAATGTACTCGTTTTAAATAAGGACTTACCAATATGCGACATGCACTGAACTGATTCCCAAGCGCCAGTGATGTCACATTTGGGTATGAAAGTGCCTTTGCCATACTTCTGGGCAGCGATCTCGTTCTTCTCGCGTAATCTTTCACAGGGACTCAAGACTGAAATGGAGAAAATATGCTATATAAACCCAAAAAATAAAGTCAAAAAATAACAACTCTTCTACTGGTTTTTCTTGTTTGAAAGGGTTCGAACAGTAGCTTTTTTGAATGAGATGAAAAGTGAATCCATAAAATGAAAACAATTTACCGAACCGAATGAATATGAATAATGAATGATATGAAATTATGTTATAAAAAGGAGAATGATAGTGGTTTGCTTTTTTTAATTAACACTTGAAACGTAGGTGCGGATTTATAAACATTTCATTACTTTTGATGACACATGGTTTTTCTCTTTGTTCAGACCAGAACTAAATAAGCATTTAGAGTCGTAACCTTTGAAATAACTATTGAGGGTGCAAAAAATGTTAAACACACACATGTATTCAAAATATTCACTTCTATACCTGAGTACGATTTTTCCGTACTATTTCGTACTGTAACAGTTTTATTCAGCAATCTCGCATCTATAAAACATTTTTCCATGAAAAATAGAAATTTCATAACCGTTTATAACAATAGCTACATATCTTCACAGTGTCAGTTATGTGATCAAATTAATGGCTACCTATTTACAAAAGTAGCAAATTGCCTAAATTGACTTATTATTTGTTTATACAATTATAACCATACTAAAATAGACTTTCTGAGCATGCTTATTTACAAATAAAACGCTTTATCCTAGCAATTAGCTCCGAAAAAAAAGCTCCTTATTATATTCATGATCTTTGGCATTAGCAGTATTCTTGTAATGGCAAATATGACCAAAAATGACCATAAAAAGAAGATTTTCTCCATTCTCGTTAGGAAATACTGATAAACTAACCTGGACAAACGGTGTTGCATTCATCCTTGGACCTGAAGTTGTTGTGGTTGCCACTGCAGCCGTAGTAGCGGAACCTCTCGCAGCGGTTCCTTTCAGGGTTGAAGAACCATCTGGTGGTGTTCAGGCTGGGCACCTCGTTGCAGACACCTTCGTCTTTGGTTTCGAAGCAGACGGTACCTGTAGAGGTAAAAGAGAAGAAACATTAGTACCAACAGAAGAGGGAATGGAAAATGTAGAACAGCCGCAGAAGAAATGTTTTTAACATTCAGTAGGTATTACATATTATACTCGCATCGATTTCTTTCAGAATGAAAAGAAATTCACTTTCAGTATAAATAATTCGAATGTTATAAAGTTTTCAGCTTCATCTAAAGTGTTCTATTTGTCACAAGGAATAGACTGATTCTTTCAAAATATTTTCCATGACGGTTGACTAGCATTACTGAACATAATCAAGTTTTCTATAATTAAAAAAAAAATCCTTTTATTCACACTAGACGCAGTAATACATATACACAAATAGAGAAAAGAATTAATTATATAATAATTTAAATTATTACATTATATTATAACGTCTTGTATTTTACAATGTTTAACGTCTTAATTTACTCACGAGGCTTAGGACAACAGACAGGCGGGCTTGAGTCATGGGGTACGAAGCGGCAGGCGTGGCTTGAAGGGCAGGCGGCGGCTGATGGTCCACATGTCAAAGGTGCTGGCATGCCAGGCAGTTTGAGGGGCTCAGCACCACCAGGACATAATGGGGCTGGTGCACAGCGGGCTAGTGGCGGACATGGTGTACCCTGAAAGTGTAAAATAAGTGTTATTTCTTGCAGATTTATTAGTAGGCCTATCGCGTTTTAATACTGAAATTAACGTTTTGTCTATAATTATTTATTAAATACACTAACAGCTTTTCGAGCTGACGCGTGTATATATCACTGTACTTGAGAAAAATGATTTGATTGTTATGAAACTTGCTGGTCACATCTCACTAATATCTTATATTTTAGCTTATTCCATTATTTCACTGATTTCTATTAAAAATCTGTCTATTGTAACTCTAGATATGTTCAGATCACATGTATTCATGCGACCAACGTGTACTTAAACTTACCTCACACTCCAGTGGAACAAACTCGCAGGTCTCATCCGGAGCACACTTGACATCATCGCAAGGATCTCGGCACTTGCACGTCGGACATCCAATGGAGTCCAGCGCCACACCGTGAGGACATACTACTTCGTCACCACATTCTGTCTCTGCACACTTGGCTGGGACGTCGCAGGTTGGGGTTGAATTGGTGGCCCTGGTGCCGGGTATCTAGAGGATGAGAGATACGTTGAATGCAAGTTCTAGGATCTTTTGAAAGGCCGGTTATGTATAGTAGAAAGTTAGCTGCACCAAATATTGAAAACACACCCTTAGCTTGAGGCAATAATAAAGAAGCTTACATATTTTTTACTTTTAAATTCATGTATAATATGTAGTATCAATAAAACTCGATTTTTTTATTAAATAAAAGGCACATGGACTAGTCTGAACCGACAATCTATCGTAAACTCATTTGTTTTGGTTTATTTATGTAGCATAACTTCATTATTGTCTTTCTTACACAACTTTAGAAAATCTGCAATCCTTACCTCATTACCAACAGCATCAACACACCAGCACAATCTCTCCGAAGTTCTGCACTGAATATTCTCATAAGACCCATCATCCTTGCACGATGGTATCCAGTTAGACATAGGAGGACTGCCAGATTCAGCTGCATTATGAAGAGCCAGAGCTCGTCTCTGCTGGCAAGGAGTCTGATGAACAGTCTTGGTGCAGGAGGTACCACAGCCAGTGGCACAGCACTTTTCAGTGGGACCACATTCAGAGTCAGATCGACACGCCCATTCGCAAGCTCCGTTTGAAGGGACTAGGTAGGGACATTGGCCGGTTTTTGATGGTAGACCTGGGGAGAGAAAAATAGTTACAAATTTAATAGTTAAAAAATTATATAGTTCATAGAATCTCCACAGATATACGAGTATTACTCAATAGATGAACTTTGAAACAGAATCATATCGGGTGAGGGATCTCGTATATCCCAATAAGTGTAAAATAACGACACGAGAACGTTAAATTGACGAAACACTTAGTAGCTTCGATGCTATAAGATTGTGCAATCGTCTGTTTTATAGGGTCCTAAATTTAAAAACATAAATATTTTGGTAAATTACAAAAGGGAAAGGAATTAGTTATGTCTGCGGATCTTAAGGAGTTCATATTTAAAAGAATAATGATATATAAAAATATATATCTCCAAACTTACATGCAGGCACAGGTGGGCAATAATCAGCATCACAAGCCACGTCCACCACAGTACAAGTGCGACCTTCAGGACACTGTACCCCTGTGCAGGGTTCTCGGCATTTGCATGTAGGACAACCCTCAGCGTTGAGTTCGAATCCATAGTCACAGCCCATGCGACAGGTCATGTCTAGACAGGGCAGGTCGGCACGTAATCTAGGACAAATAATGGAAGTATAAGTAAAACACAATACACATTAAGACTGATGATCTGATATAGCCTGATTTAGATCCACAAAGAGCACTCTTCGCAATAGAATGAGTACACAACGTGATAGGTTGCGATAGTAACATTATTGTTACCATTGTTTGAGAGATAAGGTCATCGTCTTCTCAAAATTGAAATGCAGTTTACCATATATCGTAAAGAAGTTAATGACAAACATTTCATAAGTTTACCTCAAGATTATATTCTAAAATAAATATTTCTTAGATTAACGAAATTAAACAATGTATTGAAACTCAAAATTGAAATGCAGTTTACCATATATCGTAAAGAAGTTAATGACAAACATTTCATAAGTTTACCTCAAGATTATATTCTAAAATAAATATTTCTTAGACTAACGAAATTAAACAATGTATTGAAACTTACTTATCGCAATCCAGTGAAGTGTTGGTGGTCTTCGTATGGGGTATTTCAGTGCCAAAGTTGTCCACGCACCAGCAAGCCCCATTGGCGCATTGCATGGCTGTAAAGGATCCTTCTGGAGTGCAAGAGGGAGCTGGAAGGGCCAGTCGCATGCCGTCCACAGTGCCCTCCATTTTGTCGTCGAAATCGCGGAGGTATTCGCACACTGTAAGAGAAGAGTTGTGGGTTATAAGTTATATCTGATTGGAAACAATATTCTATTGTGTGTTTATCTACAAGCTGGCTAGATCTTACTATGAAGCGTCAGGAAATTTAACGTATTTTTATTAAAATTTTAGTTACTTTCGAATTGACTGATTGAAGAAAAATTCAAAAACAGTACCTAGCTATTGTAATCCAGATTGCAAAAAGTCTTTCTATTTTAAAAAGCAAGAAATGAGAAATCTTTTATAGAAATGAGAATCAATAATATATTTCAAACTCTTCTAGCCCTACACCTCATCATGTGTAGCTTCCTCTCCCGCTTTCAATAAACCGAAAGTAAACAACCATTCTAAATCCCATACTAGAACATTTTCAAGCACTTACTCGTAGGAGTATCATCAACGGGGTCACTCTGCAGCTTAATCTTAGCTGGGTCGGAGCAGATGGCGCCACAGGTGCTGGTGGAACAGCAGACAAGGTCAGAGTCACAGGAGCCGTCTTCCGCACAACCGAGGGTGCTGTTCAAACCGCACAAGGCTTCAGCTTCTGAGCCACATGCTTGGATGTCCTTGGTGAGGAAAAAGTATGATAAGAATATTTTACAGAAGTTTCAGTCTCAGAGGAGAGTTTTTGAGGTTAAAAAATATTTACAACATAGTTTACTGACAGTACAGGAAAAGTTAGCTTGATTGAGCTATGCTGATCTGGTAAGTATTTTCTTTGTCGTTTGATAATTTGTTACTTACTTAGACTCTCCGTAATTTTAAATATAATACAGTAATTCAGTATATAGGAATGTACCTTAATCTTTACAACAGACATCTCATACGCAGTCTCCTTCACCTTCGGAACCATTTTTTAGAAATATATAAATTATAATTAATAAATAAATTAGTTCTTACCCTGACCATAGCAATGTCAGTCGTAGATTCCTCCTCCTTTACGACAGGGCAGCACACAGATACTCCATTCCTCCTGAGCATGTTGCAGGAGTGATCCGAGGGACAATCGTCATTTCCTCCACAGACCACCACTGAGCCATTTTCATCTGAAGCTGGTACACCGATGTCACAGGGGTTCTCGTAAGAGACTCGTGGACGACCTGAAAAAGAGATTTTTATAGTTATGGTTTTCAATTTAACTCATATGGTTCAATTAAGCAGTTGTACTGATGATTGAGCTATGAGCTAACTCTTACAAACTATAAACAGGCCGCTATAACTATTACTAACATAATTAGAAAATTTACTTATCGAGTACCTAGTATTTACATGGTTATGATCACCCCTTTTCGCTTTAATCTGACGATACGAATAATCTACCATATTTAAAAGAGTTATATAAAGCTCCAAAAATACTGTACGTTAATAAACAAATCTGCACTCACAAACAGGATATCCAGTGCAGAGTTCTCCAGAGCAATCCGATTCCTTGACCCTCACACACTCTTCATCATCAGCACAAGGGAATCCAGCACAGGGGTCGTCGCATTCACAGCTGGGGCAGCCATCTTCACCAGTCTTGTAGCCGTACTCACAGACTCCTGCGCACAATGCTTTTGCGCACCTGGAGCCCATTGACCTGGCTCCTGATCTGGCTGGCACTGCTGAGCATTTCACGGTGGCTGCTGGTCCCATTGAGCCACGCAGTTTGTTTCCGTCGGTGTCGACGCACCTAGGATAAAATAAAAATATATGAAAAACTTGGTACGTCACTTCAAACCCACGGATAGCTTAATATTTTAGTTTGATGGATACTAACCACTGATTATGACTTTAAAAACGTATACGTAGTATTTTAATAAACCCCCAAACCAGCACGGGTTTATCGGATAACATATATGAATATTAAAAAGCTAGTTTTACTTTAGATTGACAAGCATCCCTTAATTAATAAACTTATGAAACACGTAAGTTTTAAATAAATTCAACTCACCAGCAAACCAATCCATTTCTGGAGCACTGTCTGAACTCAAACGATCCATCTTCTTTACACTGAGGTACATAACCTCTTCCCTCCTTCTCACTAACCACCAGGAGTTCCGCCAGCATCTTCTGCTGAGTACAAATGGTCACGTTGTAAGGTAGACTGCAGTGAAGACCACATTCTCCAGCGTCACAGCATTTCTCCATTGAGGGGCACTCCAAGTCGTGCGTGCATGGTGTTCCACATTCCATGTTGGGAGTGGGAGCTGGACAGGTGCCTGCTTTGCGGAACTCCAAAGACGCTGGACAACATACTCCGTAGTCGTTACCTGGAGGAAGATGGTGACTAAATTAAGATACAATTTTGGCTCACAACTTAGGTTATATATACACATATACAATTTGTTTACGATAAAAAACATGATGTAAACTACTATGCTACTACACAAATGGTAAACTAAACATAATTCTCAATATTCAATGTACAAATATTCAGGAAGCTATATTGGGAAGCTTACCTAAAAATGTACAGGTAAATGTACAAGTATTAAAGCACAGCGAGATGAAAGCTACTTAATAACATTTTATTGCCACTCGAACTACCTATAATGAAACATCAAACAATCAATCATCAAATGTATGATATTACCTCGTTCCACCAAACACCTGAAGAGCGGCGGGCAATTGGGTTTGCCAGGGTCGGTCCCGCAGAGGAAAGGCCGGTTCGTTTCTGATATGAGCAGAGGCTCTCCCAGAGGACACAAGTTCTGAAGACTTCTACCACGTTTACCTGAAATCAAAGGGATTTTGTTTTCATACTGTACAAAAAGTAAACACAATTGTTTCTCTAGTACTTTGATACTAGATTTGCTGATTTTTACGAAAGGACTTTATTGATATCTAATATATTCTTTAAAATTGTAAATGTAACAGTTGTAGGACATTCTCTTAGAAGAACGTTGAATACGTATCAAATACATTTCTACAACTACTAAATACCGTCTACTACAGCCAATATTCTGCCGTCAACCATACTTACAAGTAGGAACAGGTGGACACGGAGGTCTTAAGCAAGGAGTTTCCTCGAGCTGGCAAGACAGCTGACCAGGGCAGGTGACAGCGGTGCAAGGGTCCCGACACTTGCAGAGTGGGCAGCCTTTGGAGTCCAGTTCAAAGCCAAGGGGACACAGCATTCTGCAAGTGTGGGCTGCACAGGGAGCGGTTTTGTTGCAGTTCACTAACGAGGCTGCTGGAGCTCTGGTTCCTGCGATCTGGTGATGGATAATTTTGGTATTGTAAGAACACGATGACGTTGATAATATTATAGTAAAAAGGGGGTAGAAAATAAGATAATAGTTTTATAGTATTTAGTGAACAAAATATTTCCGATACCCCAAAGCCTGTTTTTAGAGACAGCTGTAAATAATTTATTTAAAAGGTTTAATTGTTGTATTATTGTCTGTAAACATAAAGAACACCCCTAGACTTGTCATAGACGACATGCTAGAAAAGAGGTAGCAGATGACCTCTACATTGACAAACCACCATGAGCAACCAACAATATACATATGTATATAACAATAACATATACTCTCGTATCACTCACCTCGAACCCTGCAGCGTCAACGCACCAACAAGAGCTGACGATCTCATTATCACACTGTATGGGCTCGAACTCTCCATCAGTGGACCTGCACCTTGGAGCCCTGAGGTTCTTGATGAGTCCCCGGCCACTACGAGCATTTTCTGCTGCTAGCGCCCTCGATATTCTTTCCGTTGACAACTTTATGTTTTCACAGCCTGTAATAGGGTTATATTTGATAAGTTTGGTAATTCTTGTAGATAGTTTATAAATTGTCGTAAGGGTCGTGTGATACTGAAAACGGTGTTTACCAGTGCTTTTAATTGCCAAGTATATAGAGATTTATAAGAGAAGAGAAAATAGCTGTCGTGATAGTTTTGTTCATTAAATAATTTATCTCTTAATGACAAAATAATAGTCCAGTAGAATCCCAATCGTATTTAGGTAGCATTTAAATATGTTAAAGTTGTCAATGGAGTAGCAAAAGTGCCAATGACGTACGTAGCAACTTATGAACAAGAAATCACACATATATTATTGCTCCTCATATTAAGGACCTCCAATTAAAAACAAAAATATACAACAAACTCAATCATTTAACACCTCACCTGTATTCAGAGGTTCCACACAGGTCTGGCCGCAAGAGGTATTGCAGCATATCTGCTCCGAAGAACACTCGTCGTCTGAATGGCAGAACTCCACCCGCGGAGGACAGGCGGCGTCCTGCGCTGGACATCTGTCTCTCACTTCTGCTGAGACTGGAACAGCAAAGTAATGTTGGTGTAACAACATGTTGGGGGCTGGTTATGTTAATTCTTACTTCTGATCTACTCTGGGTGAGTAAGTAAATCAAAATTCGGATAAGTGCTCTAGGTAAGTAACCAAGGTATGTGCTGTTGAGTATATTAGGTTTTTATAATACGCTGCATAAGGTTTCCAAATAAGTTGTAACCTGTTTTTTGTGAACCTTAATTACTCCACAAAACTGTACCCGTATTTTGGGTAGTTATTAAAAACGGGGCTATGTATATTAAGTATTAGATCCAATTTGAGAGAATTTGGTATTAAAGCCAATTACATACATACATTAAAATTCATCAAAAAGAACTTTGGCCACATAATATCTCCAATTCTTTCATACCTAACGGAGATCTTAGCCATCCGACGACAAACCGGGAAGGCAATAGTAGTATTCCATTTCCGTACACTTAACCATTTAGCACTAGTCCTAAGCCACTAATCCGCTTTCAACGTGTCGTCACGATGAATAATGCACGCTGTCAATCAGAGGAGAAAGTTATCAACGAACCGTGCACCAACGCAGACGCACACAGCAGCAACACGCTTAGCACCCTGCTCGGAGTCATCCCCGCATCACACGCGACTGCACTGCAACAAGAGATTGTGTTGAACATCACATACATAGAAACATCAACAAATATGCCTCACAAAATCACGAGCATTGAGCCTTGCGGCGTAGTCGGAGGTTGAAATTCTATGGCCACCTCGAACCCACGTGTTGACCAGATAGTCAGCACTTAATGTGACAGGTGGTACCAGCTATGTTGCCATTTACAAGAGATTATGTTGAACATCACATACATAGAAACAAAAACGAGTTCTGGATCATCAAGTCTTGGGGCGTAGTTAGAGGTTGAAATTCTATGGCCAACTCGAACCCAAGTGTGGACTAGATGTCAGTACTCAATGTGACAAGTGGTAAGCGTTGTCGCCATTTACAAGCGTTAATTATCGCCTGTTCAGACAACAGGAAAGTTTCCTCACGATGTTTTCTGTTGATGTATATTTTTATTGGGAAAATATATAAAGAAATTAATTATTTTCATTTCTATTTGAACCCTGTACCCACTGATACAGAGACACGTCTCAAACTACTGAGCTGTTTTCGTTCATTAGGCCAACGCCTATACATACAATTATCGATAACATTGTACATACATACACATCACCCCCGTCTCATAGGCAGAGATGCCATAGGTTTTTCATGTGACTTTGCCTCCTAGACCAGTCTCAATACAAAAAGACACGCATTCGGTAAGTCAAGATAATGTCAATTTAATCAAAAGTCATTTAGTTGATCAAACTTTGTATGTCATAAAAAGCCGACCCTTACGTAATAAAAATACTTTTAGTAATATTCTATCAACAACATAGCAATAGGGTATATTTGTTGTTTCTATTAACAGTTTCATATTAATTCTCATAGCAGTTCTACTTGAAGAAATTTGCAAAAATGAAGCTTCTGTCTTTTCTACCCGACATTTAAAAATATAATACGCATTCTTATTTTATTACACCTAGTTTACTTTAAATTTATTTTTCGCAACATAAAGTTACGCAATGGCCAGTTTAATTTCGCTATAGCTTAGCAATAATGCTCATATCAGATTCTGCCAACATTGATTGATGAAGGACACTATTTGCAACTCACCATGGGGAAAATCGATGAAAGGTGTATATTGAAACAAAGTGGATTCAGTGGAAAGGTTCCTGATCCAGAAAATAGGTAAATTCTTGGAAAATAATAGAAAAGTAAATTCTGTAGAGGTCCAATTTTAACGTACGGAGTAAGATGAGAATAAAAAGTTTAGTTAACAGATGTTTCAATTAATTCGTTGATGGACTAACAATCTGCTACCAATTCATAGATAAGTTAAGCTTATCTACGGAATTCTGTCCACTTAAAAAAAATACAAAGACATGAGAGGGAATGAAATTAAAAAGGGATTATTTACTATCAATGCCTAACTCTAATAATGTAGGTATGTACCCGTAAATACATATAATAGTGATAATATTAATTTGAAAAATTAGTGATAGATCTAAGAACATCACTTTTTAGATTCCATTTAACTGTAGTCCCTTATTCGTCTTTAACTATACATCATTTTGGTGTTACATTTATAGAACATCACTTTAAGACTCCATTTAACTATAGTCCCTTATTCGTCTTTAGCTTATACATCTGTTGCTATACTTAGTCGAATCAAGATAAAAAGTTAAATCTCTATTCAAAGCGTAAGCACGTGTAAGTATACACTATAAGTTCTCGATTCAATGTGTGTACGTTTTCCAATACCGAATATCTCTCTACTATTACCTTAATCACCTCTTACACGCTCCAAACACATTGGAGGTTAATAAACCTATTTGTTACTACTTTTATGCCTCGGGCGTGCCTTATCAGCTTATGTGACAAGTGTTTTTACCGTTACGTTCAAAATGGTCGTAAAAAATTATCTCATTTAATGGGTTTAAGATGGCCATATAGACTTAACAAATGGTAATATTTAAAATACTTTTACACCAATAGACTTGGGAGAGACGAATGTGACAATATTTTACGAGTATACCAATTGACTAGCCCTTGCTAAGTAAGTAAAAAGTAGTGTGTATTTGATGTTGCTGGCATTAATTTCGAAGGATTATTGTTGACAGGTTACTTTATCGGATCTTGCCCATCGGCTGCAAGAGTCCAGTGGGGATCGCAGGGCTGGTAGCTTCCTCCGCCAGAGAATTAGTCTGGCTATTCAGAGGGGGAATGCTGCCAGCATATTGGGCACTCTGCGCTCCAATGACAGCGACAATTTTTTAGACATATTTAATTTATAGGTAATTTATTTTAATTAGTTTTAAGTTTGTAAATATTTTGTTAGTTTTAATTCCTTGTTTTATTGTATATAACTTAATTTGAATTTATGAATAAATGAGTATTTACAGGTTACTTTATCGCCTAATAAATGTCATTTACACTATAAGTCCCTTAGATGTCGCATACGACATACTAGCAAAGAGATAACAAAAGCAAAGAGATTTTATATATACGTTGTTTACTAATACGGGGACTATCTTACACATTCTTTGTCAACATTAAATAATGAGGTTTATCGTCATATGTTTTGACTTCTTCATAATGAGCTCATGAAATGATTACACAAGATGGCCGTATCCTCAAGTTAGTCTAAATTACAATCATCATTATCATCAGCCCGTGACTGGTGAGCGTTTAATCGCATTTGTGGATTTGCCAATACACACGGTCCATAAAACCCATTTTTTTTTAAATTTAAAAGATCTTATACGTAGTCGTAAGATCTAGATTAAAGTATCTATCATATCGTAAAATATAAGGAGAATATCGTATGAAAAGGTCCTTAATACTATGAAATATTTAAAGAAAGAAACAAAATAATCTATTTGGGTCATACTTGTTATTATAATACCTCTCATACAAAACAAGAGTCGGTAAACAAAATATAGATAAAGAACACTCATTTCATTCTTCTTTATCAATTTTAAACGGCACATTAGCACATCGAAATATATACAACAAAAGAAATAATAACATAACCTTTATCATCTTTTAAACTGCACATCTAAATACCTCAAACAAAGGAATAATAACATACAATTATAATAACATACCAATGCAATGAGCAAAAAATATCCACTACATTATTCAGGATATTCCCAGCTGACGACATCTGTCAGAGCGGGAAAGTCCGCCATTTGCAATCGAGAAAAGAGGCCGAGGTCCCAACAGTTACGTGGCGCGTGCTCAGCATCCGTAACATTGTTTGTTGGACACATGTGTCGAATGTTTGGGCAACATATTACGTGCTAATGAGTAATGAAAATTGGACAGGATCAAAGGCTTATAGATTTTTGTATAACTCTTTAGATTGAAATTGAATTCTCCTAACACCTATACTCGTATATTGAATATCAGCGAGATGTGAATGAATTGAATGGTTTGTCATGGCATTTTGTCAATTACATACCTACAAATCATCTCCATTTGTCCCGATCCTGACAAACCATTTTTTCTTCATTTACGCTCAAGTTACTTAATTAATTATCATCATAATTATAAGTAGGACACATACGTGAAAAATAACGCTCTTTATGAATTATAATTTCTCGGTCTATTGGTATATGGTGGTTTGTATATTTATCCATGTACGTTTTATCTACAATAAACAATAAGGAACAATAAAGTTCGTTTACGTGTACCAATACCCAAACTCATCTCTCCAATTTATTCTAACTTTCTAGTTTAACTTGCCGCGGGCTATGATAATAAAAACGTGACTTTGAGGGTAGTTGCAGAATCGGCGTGAGAGACTGATTTACTGCTAGAGGCAATACGATGTAACATAGAGTACAAATCCACAGACTATTCTAGTGCTTTTATAACGCTTTCTAATTTTTATATGAATAAATTAGATTTTGAAACGTTTTTTTTTAAATCGTGCATTTCATTAAACGTTACATAAGTTGCTAACAACTGTATAAATTATTATAAACTAAAAAGATATGATGATTAAATTCAATATTATTTTATGTCCTAAATCAATTTAGAATGTGAGTTTATAACTATTCATTTGTAATGTATAACTAATGTATACTCCTCCTAAAATACATTTTTTTCTAGTTTAAGCTCCACACAAGTACCAATTATTTCTATATCTATAATATTAATAACAATTTCTATACAAAAAATATTTAAAACATACATTTTAAACATTCGCTTCCATCTACCAAATAGTTGTTCATCGTCTACGTCACACCGTGTCGTCATTTCACAAACAAGTGAAAGTGTCCGCGATACATCTCAAATTATTTCGTGTGGTAACAAGAAAAGTTCATTGTGTCTCAAGAAGAACAATCATCGCATTCATTTATTTGAATAAAAATAACCATTCTCTACATTTTTTTCTTTACTAACTGGGCAATATGAAACTCAATTGTTCTTTTGTGAATAAAGTGTATTTTAGTACCATTTCTTAAATATTTAGGATTTCGAATAACTTAAATGATCTTTGTTTGAAAGTAAAATATTATAGTTAAATATATAAATTACTTGTATTGACTATTTAAGGTACCTACTTATCTCCTATTCTTTTGTAGATATTATTTTATATATTTTGCAATTTATCTTTTCTTCTTTAATCGCTTCTATCGATCAATCGTTATCGTTAGAGCATTTAATGTATTATTCAGCATATGACGGGACCTTATTATAAATTAAAGGTACAAATTAAATATTTGGGCTAGAGTACCCGCCACATGAGGTGGCAGTTGGGGGCGTCGCCACAGTCGCGTAATCCAGTGTTGCCAGTAAACACGCCAAAACTAGCACTCACTGTGCCATACGGCTCGATACATTATATTGAGGTTTCATTTGTAACGATCTTTGGTTGCAGAGCTATAAACTCAAATAAAACAAATTAATATACCAAAGTCAACAGTCAAAATATTTTTATTCAAAATAGGCCCTGTCATAAGCTCTCTTTGAAAGTTATTTTATGATCTAAGTACAAATTAAAAAAACTATATATTGACAAAAGGAATATATATGAGTGAAGTGGAAGGGCGGTTACGTAGGGGCCGGCCTAATAAGACATATATGTAACAGTCAGATAGACGCTATATTGAAAAAAGGTGACGTTAGGAGTACCTATAACCGCCGAGAGTGTATTAGAGAATATATGAATGTCAATGAAGCGAAAGTGGTCTGTCAGGATCGGGACAAATGGGGATTCGTGATCTCTGCCTACCCCTCTACAGGGAATCAGGCGTGATGTGTATGTATGTATGTAAAAAAACTATTTCAAACATGGCACTGAGCATTGTCTTTACATATTTTTACCGAGGTTAGTTCACCAAGCATTTCGGCTGCTCAAGATGCCACGTCATGAAGAACACGACCGCTCTGATAAGAGCGTAACGATTGAGAAGAAGAAGTTCAGCGGAGACCCTTGGAGAAGAACTAACAAGAAACTCCAGAAATCAATTTATTATAATCACCCTTAACAAACATAAAAATTACAAAGAGTGGGCAAAAAACACAACGCTGGTAATACTAAATTTACCTTTCATACAAAATAACACGCAATGGCGGAAACGTCAAATTTAGTTCCAAGTTTGGCTACTGCCACCTTATGTGGCGGGTACTCTAGATCAGATACAATAGTATGACGTAACCTGACCTGTCAACCGGTTACCATAGTAACAATAAACAACAATGGCTATGACGAGTTAATTTGGTGACAAACTTTCACTTTTTATGTACACTACACGTAGTTTGAGGACAGATAATGTTTATTAGTAATTGATATGACTTATAGACGAAACTTAAGTAACCCACTCCCTACATAAATTATTTTCATTAATAATCATTATTAACAACTTTGTTCAGATCGTTTAGCAAACGAATTTTTGATGATGACTCTGTACGACTTTTAATGTTGTTGCGATAAACCCATATAACGCATTTAGTAGTGCATTGAAATTCTCACATATCTTATTATCATAACTCGATTATGAATAGATTCTAACATCGGATTCTTCTTTACAATGTCTCGTGTATTAACAATGTCAGAACAGCCTCTGACCACCTCAATAGCGTACACAATCATGACGTTTTCGTTATATTACCCAGAACATTCTATATATTAGAGAATGTTACTTTTGACGTAAACGCCTTTCTATTCGGCAAGAGTAACAACCTGTAAGACTTTAAAGTGCATCACAGACATCCGTCTCACTAACGTGTGCATGCGTGGATTCCGACACGTAAACAAACGCTTGGTGCATTCTGAATAAGGAGTATTTTAATGTTGACTGTCTGGGGCCCAAGTCTACTGATGCATTTTAACACAATTGTGGTTCGATATCACTTCAGTGATAGCGTGAATTTGGTAGTGATTTAGAGAAGAGTCAATTTTCACCATTGTGAAATCCAAAAGTGTCAAATTTCGGCTAAAAATGGCGAATACGAATACGGATTGCCATCATCAAGAAAAAAATACTTCACACAGTTACTGAAATGATATTGAACTACGTTTTTGAAAAAAGCATTAGTGTATTTGAGCTCCTGGATGCATGCGTGCATTCGAATGAATTGAATTGAGTATCCTTGTCCATAAAACACGAAAACATATTCCCTTGTACATTTGATGGCGCGCAGTTTATCGCTATATTATTTTTGTTGTTATTACATTGTTATAGGTAGGTATGCATCACGAGTGTAATTCCTTTCAGAGTAGTTAAAGATTGAGTGAACAGGCACAGCTGAAGTGTGGATGATCAATGCACATGCGAAACCCACTTTTTACCAGACAATGAGCACTATACAAAACATAATGCGGTATGCTATATTGCCGTATAATGAAATTACTGTATCCTTGGAAAAAAAACCTCACAATATTTTATTTTCTTACAACAAACTGTTAAGAAGATTTAATGTTCCATGTATTACACAGCCAATATTTTCAGTGTGAAGCATCTTTGTAAAGCCAACGCCGCCATGACGCGGCGAGACGCAACATTTGGCAACAAATGGCGGGAAATACCAGCGAGAATATTTTCCGGCTTTTCGCAAAGCAATGAGGTTACATGTGATATTAAAAATAGATGTTCCAAGTATTAATATTTAAGTGATTTAGAGCTTTTTATAAAGATTGTAATATGTAATAGTTACTTTATTCGTTTGATATAAATTGAGCATTTTTTATCGCATAAATTTCAATAAGTCAATAATCATAATCAATAGTCGATTTATTAATCTGAACTCATCATGAAATTGAATCTTTGGCATTTCTTGGGAACCAAAACTCTATATGACTAACATTAATCCTAAAAAATTTTCTATACGTATAAAATGTTTGACTCTATCTAGAAAGTAGATCACTGCTTTCAATTTTGTTTCTTTTTGGGAACGTTTCATTGTGCCAGCGCGTTGACATGGAGGCTGCAATGCGTAGGTCGTATATGTGTTTAATTTATGCCTCGTAACAAAGGAAAGTTAAATATGTTTTGTTTGTGTTACTAGAGTACTTTTTCAACCGATTTTTATTGTTCTTTTCAGGCAGCGTGACTAGGTTTTTTCAAGTACTCTTGATTTGATATAGAGTGCATGTTTTAGAGATATATTCACACCAAACTCGTCTCTTTAAAGGAGGCCGAGATCTCAATACATATACGTGTGTGAAGATTTTGTCTAAGATGGTTTCAATATTATAACCGATTTTTATTGGAACAAGAATTTTTTTAACTATCTTTAGCGATTATCTATTGGTTCAAAGGCATAATATCTCCTTAGTCACATTTAGAATTACTACTGGAGCATTAAATCGTACTACCTAAATTACATTAAATTGACATGGCGTGTGGCTGCCCACAATGGCCGCCAGAGGTCATTGGTGTCTGCGCTTTCACACTTTCTTTCAACGAGTGACAGCTGGCGCCAAAATGTACGTCAAACTTTCAATTACATAAACGCCGAGTGAAATTTTGTGTGAAATGTATACAAATCAAGTGGTTTAAACAAAAATGTCTGCCTAAATGACTAGGTGAGCTGTTGATCAATGTCATTAGATAGCTAATTGAGAACTGCCTACCAATAAATGTAGGTTTCAAATGTCCAAAGGCCTATGCAAAGCCAACTATAATTAAACCAATTCCGACCTTACTGAAAGTAATTACACTCTATATATTTGTACATATATACACATCCCGTTTCACTACAGAGGGGTAGACAGAAAACTCAGATCCACATTTGTCTCGATCCTAACAAAACAAGTGCTTCATACAGCATATTTTTTATTTATTTATTTATGATGTTTGTGATATTGTTCATACATGTTGATACGCATTAGAAATGTATGAATAGTTATATAGTTGTTCATACATGTTGATACGCATTAGAAATGTATGAATAGTTATATTATTAAACAAGTTTCACCTTAGCCTCGAGGTATTCCACAAGGCAACTTCAGTAGTTCTCGGAATCATTTACTAAACTTTTAGATTTGCTGCCAACGAAATCTACGAAAGGCGTGTTGCGTATTTTGTACTTGTGCGGTAATTATAATAAGTATATGTTTGTAGAGATGGGATTTGATACTACAGTAATCGATTTGCGATAATTGAATAAATCTGAAATTTGTTTGCAAAGTAAGTGCCTAAGTAGGTATATGTTGTATGTTGCGACAGTCGGAAACTTATGCAACCAAAGTGGTAACTCACATCTCTATTACAACACCACTTTTCGCCAGATCATTATTTTCTAAAACGACAGATTAATTGAGAGATATCATGACAGATAGAATGACAGACAGCATGAAATGAAAAGTTAGAAATATTAAATAATGATAGGTAATGAAATGTCCCATAATAATCTGTGATGTAAAAGAAAATTAACTGATATCAGTGTGATAATCTTTTTTTTTGCCAAATAGCAGTTGTATCATACTTTAGTAAATCACAATTAATAATAATAATTCCTAATTAATAATATACAGCATGTATCACGTCTGTAATCATGATTATAATGTATATAGCGGTAACCTTCACAGTTTCAAATAGGTACCAGTGGTTATTCATTATTAATTAGTTTAGTTTGACCTATACTATTACTACTGTACTGTAGTATTATATTACCTGTGGTTTGACACTAAAATTACCCCACACACCTAAATATCAATACCCAGAAGTAAAACTTTCGCTAGCCTCAGCAACACTAAAAATATAGCCAATGACTCAGTATTTACTCTTTTTATTTGAGTAACATCGTCCATCGCTATCACACAGTATTTGTGTTACCCACACATAGAGAAACGCGGTGAAAGTTGGTTCGTTCGAGGCAGTTCCACTAAATGGGCATACGCGTGAAAATAGCGAATAAATCGCCAAGATTACGATCTATTGTTGCTTCTATAGTTTTAATCGTAACGCGCTTTCATAACTTGTTACAAATTACACTAAATTTGAGTGGAAATATTGTAACGATGATTTTGGGGTACCCGAAAATATGTATAATGATTTTAAGGTTCACCTCAATTTGCTTTTACACGCGTTTTTGTCAACTTAAGAGAAAATAAAACGTAAACTTATGTAATTACGACACTACTTAATAATACTAAGTTTAAACATTTTATTACATAAGCTCGCTACTTGCTTTTACTAAACCTTTACTAAAAGCACCTTTACACTAAATATCTCAGTCTCTTGCGACCATTACATTTTAAAAAGTATAATTTTCTGTAGAATTACTATTCACTCTACATTAGGCTAATGCTCAATGATACTTCTACACAGGTCATCGCCTTCATTACATCAGTGCATACAAACAGTATGGTATAATACGCATGTAGATTAAAAGTAATAGAATAATCGGCACGCTCACTGAGTAAATAAGACGTTATATAAGGTACGTTGCTAAATAATTCATACCAACGCCTTTCCGTGAACTCAACAGTTGCTGTTGCATAACTGCAGTGCATCGGTAGCATTATATTCAAAGTTATGCGAGGGAAATATCGTAAAAAAGCCTGCTTATTTTCCATCAAGTCATAGTGTCTACATGAAAAAAGAAAAGACGGCAAACCTTATATATTGTTCTTGAGAACCATGATCAATATATAAGCTACTTACATACCAACGTTATGCTGAATTTAGAATCTGCTGTTTCGGTGATGTGTTATTCATTCAGTATCCTACAAGAATGAATGTGTACATCATGGACTTATAACAAAGTATCTAACACATATATGCATAAGTGGATTCGTTATAATGTTATCCAATCATTTTCAATAAACAGATGAAATAACCTCTAAATTCTGACATTCCACCTCAAATTCAACATAACCTAAACCAGAAATTTCCCACCTATCCAAGTGTTCCGCCAACCTTAACATACCAGAGTCACATACTTGACATATTCACCTTAAACTAGTGGGAACTTCAATTCTAGGGTTCCCACAGCGTTCTTCATAAACAATACATTTCCTACACGTAAGGAGGTTGTTAACATTGGATCTTCTTGCATTGTAGTCGAGTACCAACCTAAATTTTTGCCCCATTGTTGTCTAGATGCAATCCAATCGTATCTGACAGCTGACATCGGATTCATCTATATGTAAATACAAACATATCGTGGTGCTCTGGGATTTCATTAGAAAGGGACTAGATTTTCACATGACTCAGCATTAAACCATATGCCCTTACGACTCCGATAGAGTTAATGTTTGCTGTTAATGGACAGTTTCAGTTATTATAATTTTGATCATTATTTTAGGGGTTGCGTAGTCAATTACTGTAGATTTTTTTAATTCTAGAATTAGAAATAGTGTGAATTTAAATAAATATAAGACATTTAAAACACTTAATTAACTCAAAATTAACTTTATTATTAAATGATTACACGTTGAATTACAAAAACGAAAATGAAATATAACATTAAGTTACTAAAATACTCTTCTGGTGAATAAAAACATTTATTAAAAACTTATGTTATCACTGCTCTCTTTTATTTAACTTGGTATTTTATTATAATATGAGTTTTATAATCACACTTAAATTCCCCAAAGGTCTATTGAAGCTATCATGTCTATCCAACAGCTTAAAATAATACATATGAATTAAAATAATTTCAGCTCTACCGCATTGCGCAATCATTAATAAAAGTTAAAAGTTGGCGGTTCATTTATTATGGATGCTCCTTAGAGTAAAATATCGCAATTTCTTGCAATTTTGGCTCCATATCCACTCATAATATTGTTAATATCTGAACTTTATTCCATGCATTTATTCGAGGTATACCTCGGTAGAACCTCAGAGACTTGATACGAGTATCTCCTCAACCATATTTTTTTTCACGGTACATTAATAAAATTGTTTTGATATGGAATATTAGTGTCAGACAGACAGATAGGCAATTTATCTATGGTCAAATAAGTTTCATTTATTCCTGACAACTCCTACAACATGACGAAAAGAAAGGAATAGAGATCCCGCCACATAAGGTGGCAGTAGCCAAACTTGGAACTAAATTTGACGTTACCGCCATTGCGTGTTATTTTGTATGAAAGGTAAATTTAGTAATACTAAATTTACCTTACCAGCGTTGTGTTTTTTGCCCACTCTTTGTAATTTTTATGTTTGTTAAGGGTGATTATAATAAATTGATTTCCGGAGTTTCTTGTTAGTTCTTCTCCAAGCTAGGGTCTCCGCTGATCTAACCTCGGTAAAAAATATGTAAAGACAATGCTCAGTGCCATGTTTGAAATAATAGTTTTAAGAGATTCGCGATTTATACTCATGATATAAGATATAAGGGTGTGTATAAGATTGATTGCAGCTGTGGGAAATCCTACGTCGAACAGACTAAACGGTCTATTGCGGACAGAGTGAAGGAACACATAATATATGTAATATATAATAAGAAGGATAAGTCCCGTTAATTATTAATCATGTTTGAAATAGTTTAATAAACATATTTTGACTTTGATATATTAATTTGTTTTATTTGAGTTTATAGCTCTGCAACCAAAGACCGTTACAAATGAAACCTATAATGTATCGAGCCGTATGGCACAGTGAGTGCTAGTTTTGGCGTGTTTACTGGTAACACTGAATTACGCGACTGTGGCGACGCCTCCAACTGCCACCTTATGTGGCGGGATCTCTAGTTTTACATTTACGTACACAGATTGAACGCAGAAAACCCCTTAAATTTCTTTATAAGCTAGGGCTTGGAATTCCATTTGAATCTCTCATCTTTCCCCCATGTTTTCCATTTCGGAATGTCGGCGGCTAAAAGCAATTTTGGCCGCCATTTTGTGGGATAAAATTGATAAAGCCATCCGTCTAACCAAAGCAAATGGATATTCCGTGAGAACGTAATTTGGATACCGTTTCATCCGACTGTCATTTGGTATTATGGTGTTGAGCAATCAAAGGCGGGATTGAAAAGAGTTTCCGTACCTACTTAATTATTATTATTGTGTATGAAGAAAGAAAGGATCTTTATAGAATTTCCCATGAGATAATATATTACATTTTATTGAAGATTATTTCGTGTATGCACCTATATAATTTCAAATATAGATATAACTTTATTAACTGTACAATTTATGTATCATGGGTTTGGTTTAAAAAGACGTATGCCATATAACCAAAGGTTAACCTTAGAAAATGTTGACGTTATAATAGAGAGATGTTTGTGAAAAACTAAGGATGTTTATTATAAGAATTGAATTCCTCCTTTGTATCTAGTTATTCTGTAGGGAAACTGGTGTATCCTGTAGGTCCATATGTATTTTAGATACTCAGATTTAATATTTGTAAATAATTTCATACAACCTCAATATATATCGTAGATCAGGTCAATGACCTTATAACATTTACACCACGAGGTAAATGGATTCACAAGCCTATTTAGAAAGGATGCATCAATTAACGCACTAGTAGAGCCCAAGGTGAGGCCAATTCTATTGAATCCACTCCTACTATAATCGCTTAAGGATAATTAGTAACGGATTTGCAGAAACGATTAGTTTATTCGATATTTATGGCATCACAACTCTGTTTTATTATTGGATTTCTGGAGTTATCATGTTTCAGCGGTTCTGTCCATAATAAAAATGACGTTTGAAATATATATGTGTTATTGTTTTATGGAGTTTTCAAAATGTACTTTTTTTGTCTCAAATAATTTTAAAACAAGTCACTTGAAAAAAAAAACACTAAATCGGATACTTTAACGGCTTAAAGTAAAAAAAAAAGCAATGGAGTGTTATAAAAACCTAAACAAACATTAAATACAAGACTACCTTTTGAAGTTAAAACGTATTTATAGTTAAAATATATTTATAAGTAGATACTACTATACTACTTGTATACACTTATACTGGTACATATTTAGTAAACAGAATTCATGTCATATTTAATACGAATATGATGAGATATTTGCAACGCAATCGTGCGACTGGCGATTCGATCGGTTGGCGAATGCAACGGAAAATAACCGAACCATTTTAACATTATAGTGAATTATCTTTAGTGCAATATCTTAACTATTGAGTCAAAGTAATATTAAGTAGCTGCCTTTATTACCTGAACGTCTTAGAAGGTGACAAATACTTATATTATTGGAATTTGGAATCTAAACCCTAATTTATAATTCAAAGATGAATGTCAAAAGAGTTTCAGCTTTATCTTGTATACTAGATTTAATTAATTTATTGTATCCTACATTATATTAGATGATTTACTTGATGCATGCAAATGGACGATATTCTAGCAACATAATAATAATAATAAGCTTTATTCATAGAAACACATTGACATACGCAGACAGGAAATTAAAAAAAGAAAAAAAAGAGAAAAGAAGTTTATACAAGTTAGTTATTAAATCCTACATGTGCATCAACAAAACTCAAATAATAGATTATGTCTCCAAAATTCCATTCATACGACACTAACACATGTATATGCCTAAAACCTTGATATTTATCCATTCATTTCCTGCCTTCAAATTCCAAGGCTCACTGCACAAAGAAATAGGCATACCCTCTTCACAAAAGCCGGTTTAAAGGAAAAATCGGATCCAACTTAATCCAATTGAGTTGAGAGATCCCCGATAGAATGGGTTTCGAAAGGGCATGACAACACGCGACAAATTGAATGAGTTTTTCAAGATCGTGGAATTTAGCCTTTAGATAAGATGAAATACTTTTTTGTTGTAAGCTTTATTTTTATTTTGTTGTGCCGTTGTGGAATTTATTTTTTATTTAAGAGTATTAACTACTATTGGTAATCTACTAGACAATTAATAAGTTAATGTAATAGTTGAATTTCTGTCTACGGCAAATTATTGTATCTTTCTTCCTTACAATAGGTATATGTAAGTAAAGGTTTTGTTAACTAAAAAATAAAGGTTGTGTGACTACCAACAAACAGCCATCGTGAACACTTGTCACGTTTTGGGATAGTTATATGATAAAAAAAATCCATTCAATGTAGCCTTAACAACCTCCGTTGTAGATAGACATAGGAACCTCTGACTATCCATTTAGGAAAATATTTGTCTAGCATATAACCTGCCTATCCCGAGGGATAGGTAATAGGCAGTACCTGTATACGGCGATACGTTTACTACTTATCAAGTTGGGTGCTATCTATCTAGAGGAACTCAGGCTTTGAGTGACTCATACCTAACATACCGTCGAAATTTCGGACATGAGCAATCAAGCCTTTGAATATCCCGCCACAATAAAAAAGGGAGTATGTATACACGTCATGAAGCGTGTTTATTTTTTTAAAGTTTACTAATGTGTCGATTTTTTAAAACAATGGTAGAGAATGAATTACTCATTGTATGCTGCTGATAAATAACTTAATCAGACATATTCAAGAAAACCTAACTCAATTGATTTGTAGTCAGTTAACGTGCCCACACGGTATATAATAATAATATTTGGACATTATTACACCAATTAAACTAGCCCCTTGGTAAGTTATTTTAAGACTTGTGTTAAGGGTACTAGTCAACGTATATTTAAGAAATGTATCCATACATAGATAAATACATATATAGCATATATCATCAACAATCAGACTGGAAAGCTGTAAAAAACGTTGTTCTCAACTCTGCCTCCACCGGGAATCGAACCCGGGACCCCACGATAGGCGTTCAGGTGTCTAACCGATCGCGCCACGGAGGTCGTATATATAAGTCGTGAAGCGTATACTATATACTATAGCTACGTTTATATAAGTGTTTTTCTAGGCTTTTCAAACGAGTCTGGCGGTGAGTGGAGCGGCCGTCCCGTTACCATGGTAACGGGTGCATCCAGATAACAGGGTCACAGATTCATGCCTCGCTGCATCCGTTTCGCTGACGACATGAGGCCGAAGCCGTAATACCTGCGAGGGTAGACAGAGCCTAAATTTCCATGTATAAGTATGTGTATACGCTATATTGAAAAAGGGTGACGTTAGGGCTACCTATAACCGCCGAGGTTGTGTGAGAAGTCTGTCAGGATCGGGACAAATGGGGATACGTGATCTCTGCCTACCCCTCTACAGGAAATCAGGCGTGATGTGTATGTATGTATAAGTATGTGCAAAGGTATTCGTCGCATTGTCGCAAAAAACAAATACAATGATTTGGGTCTGAGAGCATTTAGAAATAAAATCTAGGAAAACACCACGGTTTCAAAACTTTTCCCAATATAGATTAATTTAGCTTCATTAAAATCAATACTAGATAGAAGTATTATATATGTTTAATGACAATCTTTTCTACTATATATCCATCTACTTGTATGTCTCTAGGACGAACCCTATATAACCTGCCTCTTTTCCTTTCGACCAACAAGACGACATAATTACGGTCTTTGAAAAGCGCTTTTTATGTTTCAGTTCTTTACTTTTGCGTTGGAACTATAACGAATCCTTTATGTAGGAAAGAAAAAAATATAAAATGTCTGTATCAAGTATTTCTCTTTGAAATAAATATGTTTAAGCGTATATATACACACAACAAAGAATTCTGTTAACATAAATTTTCCCAAGATGTTGTTTTAAGTTAATCCATCTATTTTCGTCATAAGCAGGAAATTCAAGAATTTCCTTTGAATACAATGTTAGTCTTACACCTCCCTAAGGGCTCATTTCAACCTTAGTTTCACTTATCACAGATTAGTTACAAAGCTTTGTGTAAGAGGGCTTTATAATTTATTAAACATACAAAAAATATAACTTGATTGCGTAAAACAGAACGGAATGTGTCATGGAATTAAAATGAGATGAATCGTCAAGTTAGTCTCATATATGTGAGTTAGAGATCTATGGAAAGTTGGTGATTGGTTGACTGAATCTACTGGGTAATGACATTCTTTCCTTGTCCCTTAGTCTGGATATATTTTGTCTTAGATGCCCAAAGAAACGCAACGATATAGCATTATATTTCAGCCGAGGAATACAGGATAAAAATTATGTATGTAATCCCTTTTTAAAACACGGAATCTTTATATAGAATATATAATTAAAACCTCTCTATCATATTTAGCAATCGATACATAAACTTAAGTGACTAAAGACCTTAGTAAATATATCTACAGGAGGTCATTCAAACCGTATTGAAATAGAGTAGAAACCCCTTAGCTACCAATAAGTATGATATTAAATTCCGTTGAATTAATAGTAGAGATACGGTGCATTGCAATTTCCAATGCTCACTGACCAATGGCAAAATGTCAGTCTGCATTTCTCTCACGCTCCATAAAACTATCATAAACTGTGAATATTCAGTGAAAGCTGGTTAACATACTTAGCAACTGATATCCTCGAACTAGTATGAATCGATATACGCATATTTTGTACCTAACTGTTCCTTTTTTAACCAACTCAAAACTATTTTTTTATTTATATGAACTTCTTTATGCTTACATTAAACACTAAATTATTACATTAATTTAAGATTATATCGAATAGATTCCATCATCCCAAGTCCCTACGTAAGAATAATAAAAGGAATTTAAGCTACAAAATATATACGATGTGTTTCATAATAACTCTTTAATATATTACGGCAGGCCGTTACTCAAGATATAAATAACGTAAAAGATAAATATCTATAAAAGATCTTTAGGCGGTATTTGGGGACATTCATTTTATTACATAATCTCTCATCTCTGTCATAGAAGTCAATTATCTTTTAAAAATGAAAGTAGTAGGTAAGTATGTTTTTATTTAAATATGTCTAAAACTTATTTTAAGTAAGTGTAAAATTAATTATAATTACGTAATTTCTAATTTTGCTATATTATATTAATTGACCAAGAAACCTCTAAATATAATAAGCTTTTAAATTATAATTCTAAAAGTCGTGTATATTTTGGCAATTAAAATTCTAATAGATAACATATATATTATTATAGACACACTAGAAAAAAAACCAACAACATAATTACATGTATATTCCATCAATTTATTCAGTAATGGAAATACAAAATTGACTAAAAATAAAACAAAACGCATATAGGCAGCTGAGAACAAAGCAAAAAGGTGGGTTGTATTCTTTGACCTCATTTAAGTGTTCAAAATTAAAGATGACACAGAGGTTGCCAAGGGAATTAATTAAAATGAGGTCCGGTTACCGCCATTTCGGCGTTCCTTTATTTTGTCCTTTATTTTACTTTGGTTTTATTGCAATTATTTAACAAAAACGAGTTAGAGACGAATAATATATGATATTGTTGATGAAATAAGGATGTAGTCACGGTAAATTAATAATTAAACTAATTGATGCACACGTGTTCAAATATCGGCTTCTCTACAATTTTTAAATAGTTATGACAGTTACTCAAGCTTCTGAGCGACCCATGAAATATAGTGGTCGTTTCAGTGCATGTATTTATATTATGTTATCCTTTTAATAAATCTTTAAAACTATCTACTAAAAAATATGCATAATTATTAACATGAAACCCTCGAACACATATTTATAAATTCTTTCACGATTCAACCACACTATCTATGTCTACACATCCCTACCCATTGACCCATGGCTATTCCCCCTCTAAGCCGTATGTGGTGCAGTATCCTGGTCACTAGGCCACAAGGAAGCGGTTACCCGCCAAACTGGTTTACAAGATGGCTGCCGTATTCCGATTTACAGTATAATTTCGCAGACGAGATATTTTGTAGATCAGTGCCTATTTGGATCACATTGGTATGATTGTATGCACGCGAAAATGTTTGATGCGTTCGTTTGGAATCGTTTCGTGTTGATTAGAATAGTTTTGTTGCGGTATGCTTTTTACTTTTTAGTTTACCCTTTATTAACACAATAAATGACTGTTCCCGACCCATTGAATCGACCTAGTAATTGGTTTTGATGAGTGATTGGTTTGGCCCAAGAAAATAGTCCCCAAATTTCTTCTATCTTTGTCCCAAAAACAATTTTTATGCGAAAAAGGTTTTCGTAGCCTTTTGTTTGAAGTGCTCCTTGGGGATAAAGAGCTAGAGAATATATCTGTTCCAATTGGTTCCAATTCAGTAAATGGTAAAACCGAAAGCCATTCCTCTTTTAACGACGTACAGAAACATGATTTTCTAAAGTGAAGTAATTTATTTTGCCGTTATCTGCCCTATTTTTGTTTAACTGTGAGAGGTAAGTAAGGAACTAAATATTTATCCTTAATTCTACTTCAAAAGTAACGCAGTGATTTTTGCTACAAGGCTAACGATCTCAAGCAATATTAAACGTTATAACACACCCAGATACATTGTTCTTCACAAGCTGTCTTGTTAGAATCCTTATTATTAATGATACCGAGTTCCAAGCTACAAGGGCCACGACTAATGCCTTTCAGCCATTACTCTATCCAAAGGAGGGTAATACGCGCAAGGCATGCGATAGATCACTCAACTATTTGGCCGAATTGTTGGCTTGATATCTCGGATTCCATCAACCCTTTCAGTTATATTAGCCAAGATTAATTTAAAGATCAAAAAGGAAATTTTGTATTACGGGTTGGATAGAAAGTTTGTAACTTTACGGTAGTCGTATTAAAATTGCTATCGGGGTGTATTGATATATTAAATGGAATATTGCTAAAAACTACAAGCTCAATTCCCAATTAATTCATTTACCTTTAGTCTCAAAGTAATTTACAATAAACTGGGAAAGAGATAGCAAATTATTTTTCTACTTTCGTCCTGGTTTGAAAGAAGCAAAAAATTTACAAGCTTTATAGAGAACAAAGCCGGCTATTTTTTATCGTAAAAGTCTGTTGCATTGGAGCTTTGAAACAAATAATCCAATTACGCTGTTCTTGTTTCAAACGTAATGGAAAAATATCGGTCTGACTGAGTATGGGATACGAATAAAGCCTTTGTGTTTGGAATTTCGGAGTCTTTCAGAGAAGTCTAAAGTTTATAAATACTACCACTGTACAAACATACTCAAGAATTCAGAGACTTGAGTGAGTACTGTCATCAATATGAAGCAATGCTATGGCGATTCAAAGACCATCTATCACTAGATACATACAATAACTGTATAGTTTTCAAACAAAATAGGTGTTGAGTCAATCACCGTTGCTATGTGCGATGCCTTGAAGTTATGCTCGTATTTTTAATATTAATAAACAGCGTTTATTCGCAGTCACAACAACATACACAATTTTAAATAGAATTTTAATAAAAAAGGTTACAATTATAACTTACAAACAAGGGGATTTAACTTGTGTATGTTATTGTCACCGCAAAAAACTTTACTGGGTAAGTGGGCAAATGCAACGCTAGTCTTATGTCGGAACCACTAGAGAGCTAGCTAGCTGAACTCGTTAAGTTTATGGTTAAAAATAAAATTTAAATTAAATATTTTTTGAGAATTTAATGACTTATGTATGAATCATAAACTTATGTACTCAAAATCTCAATTCGAGTTTTACTCATATTTTCGGAACAAACTTTCCAAATGCAAATGGAAAGCCGCAATGGCATTATACACTGCATTTGCATCCATAATGTGAGTCAAATAAATAATCTACCCACTAACACAGTTCGTGGCGAAATTGGCTATAAACAAACCGTAAACCTTCGAAGAAAATGCACATAAAATAATTCTATCTAGATCCGAGAAAACCCAATTCTTACGAGCCAATAATACTGGCATAAAACAGTATTAAAGATGGTAATAAACTTACAGATTAGAATTTTAAAGTGGATTGAGTGAGAGGAATGGCTGGATTAAAGAAAGCTTTAGAATTTATAGAGCGAAGGTTACGTTAAGGTAGGATAGAATATACACAGAATAAAATGGAGATTTATAAAATGTGCATAATGGACTGTGCTAGTTAGCGACTTAAACAGATGCTTACTAGTTGTTTTTCTTGTAATAAAAAAGGGACTAGGAGTAAATTGTATCAATGGTGATGGGCTAGATAACTCTTTAACATTACGACCTCGATCCCGTTAATTTTGCCAAAAGTGACGTAGGAGATCTTGTGTCACCTTGATTCTGTATATAAACCATATGTATGAATGCGTATTTAGTTAAATGTTTTTTTTACCTACGATATTCAGATATACTTAGTAAAATATATTTAGTAAAATATAATACACAAAATAAAAACCTACATACTCAATTCTTTAAAATTGAATACATAAATTCAATTTTATAACATCATGTTAACTAACTAATAATGATATCTGTATATAATGTTAACTTAATATAATGATATCTTTACCATGTAAGAAACTGTCCCATTTACACCCCGAACAGTTATGATAGGAGTAATGCTCCGAAGTCATGCAATTCCTAGATTTAATTCAGGGTTACTAGGTTATTTCGTTTGTCTATTTAGTATTTATCAAGGTAAAATATTTCTCATGGACTTTGTGAAAAACTACAAAAGTTTTAATACATGAACTTTTCATTGGTTTTTGCTCGTCGTGAACTAACCTGTGATAACTAAATCGACTAACTAACTGCCTCCCTTCAAGGTATATCAGAGTATACAAAATGTTCAAGAAATGATTGATTCAATTGAGCTATGAACAAGCAATTTTCTTTATTTAACCAAATCTGACAGTAATGTTAATTAAATCTTTTATTAAGATGACCGCAAAAATGTTATGGCCGTTTTATTCATCCTGAATGGGTATTATATATAATAATTAGCGTAAATTCACGTTTACGTTTCTTGCTAATATTTGTATCGAAACGGTTACCTACCCTCATTTACCATATACATCTATGTGTAAAGCTTCGGTAAAGAATTGAACCAATAACTTCACTTCCTAAATCTTATCCAATAAAATTCTGAACCAAACCTTCATTTCCCAAATCCTTATCCAAGTTTATCCAATATAGGTATTTCCAAAAATAGCTTTAAACTCGATCGAAAGTCCTATGAAGCAAGGAATCGCAGACAATGGAACACCGACGCTTTAATTAAGCGGGTCCATTTTCTCTCCGAAGCTGCGATGATTAATATTAATCTTGGAGTTCCACGCGATTCTCCCGAAGACAATATTCGGAGTTTATTACTTGTTCTTTGAGGTTCGTTTAGTTTTAAAGTATTGAGTTGGTCTGAGATTGGTATTAAATTGATTCAATTTACCTAGTTGCTTTTTATAAGAGTTTATAAATTACGATATTAATACTCGCGGGATGGTTATAGGTGAGCAACCCATCTTCTACCCTTTCTTCCCTTTGAATTAATGTGCATTAAAGATACTCATGTTCATCTACGCGATTGTTAAGTATTTTATCAAAGGATACAATAAAAAATACAATGTAATCAATTTTTACCAGATTATCTGCACCAATGTGACAGCTGGTGTTCAATTTTGCATTGTTAAAGCTGACTATTATTGTCTTTGTCGAAGAATAGACAGTTTATAAGGAAAATGAGGATAAATTATATTTAGACTAACTACTACACCTACATAACCATTGCAATTTCTCTAAATGTTTTACGAAATATCGCGAAGAATATGACAGAAAATACCTAGAATACTGAAAAGTTCCTAAGATATCTAATTATCTCATCTCATCATACTGAATCGTATCGCTTCACTGCACAATGATCATACTTTGCAAAGTTGTTGAAGAGTTTCGTGGGAAATACTTTCTTCTGATTATATCTATATTTATTAGAGTAAGGGTCCTGGACTTAATTATAGTATATTATATCATTAGGTAACAAAGGTATTAAAAACCCTCATGATATGATTATCATGAGGCTTTTTCTAGGTACGTATTTAAGGCGATAAGTTAGCCACTTAACCATAAACTAAAATTAACTGCTAACACATTCGCTTCCAGCAACAGGTAAAACCTAAGAGATTAGTTATCTATAATATTCAGCCTCTATTGTCATAAATATTGCTAAAATTCTCTTAAACTTTCAAAGAACCTTATTCTTATTAAATTACCTTACTTTATTCTCAACAATTTGCTAAAAGTTCTCGTGAAGTACGTATAATATGTAGATGCTTATAGAAGGTAGGTGTTAAAGCACGTAAAACTTTTAGCGTTCTCTTAAATTAATTATTCATTCTCCTCTTTCATAAATACTCAGGTATGAGTTTGGTACTTTAAAACTTTGCCTCTTTAGCTGCTGAAGTTTCCATTACTTTGAGAAGTATGCCCCTAATATTACTGAGCTGTTTTCGTACTTTGAATGAAGGTGAGTAGCATATTTTTTTCTTGGAAAGTCACTACTTCACGAATGAAAAGCTGCACCTATGGTTCGTTGTAAATTGATCAAATAATTAACAATTACGGCAATGTACGTATAAGTTTAAAGAAACAGAAAGGATGTGATTCGTTATACATATGTATCAACAAGAATTTTATGAAAATACGAAAACATCGGCACCAAAGATTAATGACAATTAGTTTTGTAATGTAGTTTTTGCTGGAAAACTAGCTATTTAAAGAGGTTACTGACCCCTCACCTAATTATCATGCCATCCATTATGTCTTTCGATCTATGTAGATATACATATGAACTACATTATTAATGTTTAGGGTATAGGGAAAATCATACTGAATATGTATGTACACACATATCTGCGTCCTATATTGAGATTTAAGATCGTTATTTTTTATATAAGTAATTATAATTATTGTAATCAAAATTACCTATTGTTCTTCCCTTTGTTGATGCATGATTCATGTTATTTTTATTTATTGTGTAGGCTGAGGCTTGACAACCGCTGAGACGCTATCTGCATTTTCAATTATCTCTTTAGCATAGTCTGTGTTATTTGTATGAATAACAACTGTGTTTTGTTTTTGCTAGCGGCCATTTTGTAAATATATACTCGTAAATGAATTGGCGTTCTTTTACATTATTTATATTATATTTGCAACGGAGTGAATCTCCAAGAAATATAGCCTCTGTCACATTTAACATTAATGTCGAGGTTTTGATAGCAGAAATGTGAAATATTATAATACACTACACTACACTAACCGGGACTATAACAGAATACTAACTAGCTGACTTTCTCACCTGTGACTGAAGATCTGTCTCCACTATTACATATTAACAACACAACATCATGAAAGGCCAATACGGAATATATTATGAACAGAAGAGCATGTTTGAGAAGCTTAATGGGTGTGAACCAATTTGTCCGTTGGGGACGTAGGGGCGTGAATATATGTATGTACCTATATATATGGAGTGAAGACAGAAATCTTAGGCCAATATTCTATTTAATTAATACCATAACCTTCTTCACACTATCTAAGAACTTCTTACTCTTCTATTATGCCACGCAAAGGAAATTCTTTTCAGTCCGTTACCAAAACATGTGTTGTGGTAAGCAGAAACAAAGCTTGATTAATATTAAATTAGAACACTGTGCTCACTACGAGGGGAGCAAACAGCCTAATGAAACAGCCCACGCTCCGAGAGCTAGGGATGGGCGAGAGTAAATACTGGTGGAAAATATACGATTGAGTAATTGTGCTACTTAGGTTATAAGTAAGAGAATGTTTGACTTAAAACTTTTATATAGAAAACATTAAGATAATTATGATGTGCTCAACATGGGCTACACTACAATTAAAATTATGTCTTACTCTACAATTACAATTTGACTGTAAGGTATTCGTATAAATTAATTTTAAGATTGTTACTGTCCTTGATATATACAGTACACTAGTAATAATATCTTTATATATAAAACAGAATAGAATTCACATCTCGGTCGCTATTTCTTGTAAGGTTATAAAGATTTGACATGAAATTACGAACATTACCTACCCGTACACAAAATTAAGACTTCATTACTGTATTATAAAGTGTACCTACAGTAACTAGAAAAAGGACAAACGCTGTCACAATCTTGCGGTGTAATCAGAGGTTCTGGTGTCACCGCAATTGCAGAGGAAGTATTTCTATGGCCACCTCGTACCCACGTGTTGACCAGATAGTCATTACTTAGTAAATACCAGTATCATAAGTACATCACTACGACGGCGTGCTGATGCATTTTAAATCGCTACCTGCTACGGGTACTACGGACTTGTTTACCCTATTTTAGTTTTCAGGTGCGATTCGTAGCACGTTACAAATTCTTTTTAGATCTCTTTTTTATTGGGTACTTTACTTTTGTGTTCTTAATAAGATTTTATATTAAAAGTGTTATATATAATTATATTATATTCTGAATGTTTTTTTTATAACACAGCGTGTGACAGATTCCGAATCGGATGCAACCGCAGGATCAGTGATACGGCAGCTGCATCGTATACTGAGGCAGCACCTTTTCACTGCATCAAGGTTTCTATTTTATTTATTGTTTGTGTATATATGCAGTGAATAAAGGGTTTTCTTTTTACACTTTAAACATTACGAAGTGTTATCTAATATTATGGAATAAATAAATAACTGAACATTCTCGTACCATGACATATACATTACATGAGAATTATTCTAATACTTTAATATGAGCAATTAACGAGCACTTTACTTATTTTTTACAAATGTGGATTGCATAATTTATTTTTAAATTACTAACTCAATGTTAACTTGCAAACTTAATGACCAATCATTTGGATTATTGGTCGGTCATTGCTACTAATCTTGAGATCACGGCAGCAGATATTATATCCTACATTAACGATAGTTATTTACGAGCAAGTTTTATTGCATCTCATGTTGTATATATTTATTAATATAAGCTTATTTGTAGCTTGAGATGATGTAGAAAACATCAGAAAATTGTATTAAATTGCTATCCCATAATAATATTAATGGAATTTTCCTCAATTTTCTTTCGAACCCGCCAAAAAAGTAACAATGACGTTTCAACTTTTTCTTATTTCTTTTGCACCGGATAACAGCGCCGTTCAGCCAATCAATTAGCCGCGTACAAGCACACTTAAACACTGGAAAACGTCTGTGGGGTGCAATCCATTTTCGCGCGAAGCTAATGGCGTCTGATTTATGTTCGTGCACACGCTTCGCATAAATTCTATGCACATAATCATAGGTATGAACTGTGCTATTTAGTGACGCTCTATTTCACCCAGAAACTCGGCAGAATCTCAGCAATATTATAATTTAAAAATGAAAGCAGATTTTTTCTTAGGGGTTTAATGTTATTTATTATTGTGTTGATTTTCTCTAGTGAGAGAGAATTGCAAGTGTTGTTAAGAATATTAATCTTAGATTATCGTTTTCAAGATATAATTAAGTGTTATAAAGTATACAGATAAGTATAGCTTCATAGAGCCTTAATAAATGTGTGTTAAACCGATTTAAACTTTTCAACAACTAAGTTTAAAGCTTCGATCTCGTATTCTTATTTGAGCTTAGGGTAAAAGCAGTCAATACCACAGAAACATTGATAAAATCCAGCAATAAAATTAAGCATAGACGAAAAGCCTTCAATACTATAGAAACATAGATTAAACAAGCAAATCAAATACAGCGTGTGACATTAGCATGCATAATTAACATAAGCTTCTTAAGCTCAGGATTGACCCCCGGGACCTTTGGTTCGGCGAAAGAGAGTTCGGTCTCTCGTTTCAACAAGTGATTTCTTTCAAGTATTCGCTTTCTTTCTTTCTACTTATACTTTAACTATGCGTTTACAATTACATAAACAGAAACACAACTAAATGTAAATTTCTCTATCGGCTGTTTCGATCTAATTACTAGGAGGCGGTTAAGTACTTAATTAACTTAAACACGTAACCCGCCAATAAAACGTGTTGCTTACAATCGCAACCCGCCAACACTTTCGCTTTTTCCAACAACGATTTAAACAAACAGAATTCTGAACGAACCTCGTTGAAATGTAGTTTCAGTGGCGCTGGTGACAACGACAAAATCCACGCTAAATAAAAAGCACAGCACGTACACAAAGAATCACTCGCGCGTTAACAAAGCGGTGACACGTCTGTTTTGGTCGAGAGTCGATCGCGGACTGGCGCGCCCGACCGGTCGACTGCACACTGGGCAAAATCAAGGCCAAAAGATCTACGTTCTCATTTTGCCACTGGAAAGTCTGCATCCGTGTAGCGTGCCCCTTTCGGTCAGGTGTGAGAGAAAGCACCCAAAAAATATGACTCATTAGGTCTGCCCCACGGGCGGTAATATCGATACTAGTAATTATTGTAGTGATAAAGTTGTACGAGTCAATATGTTGTTAATTTAAATTGGTTCAGTGGTAAAGAGGCTCTATAACAATACATTTTTTTTGTTTTTAAATTTTGATTTTTGTTCTTTTAGATAGGAGGAACCTTGAGATACATAGCATAAATTTATTATATTGACTAAACTATATAAATGGTAATAATATAGTCAACATATTAAAATGATGCTATGTATGTATGTGAGCCTTTCAATTTCTTTTATAACTCACAAATGCTATAGCGGTAAAAATATGTTATTTATTATGTTATATGTTATGTTAATATGTAATTTTTAATATACCAGGAATTCAAAACATACTTTTCTGCAAATATTTTTATTTTTCCCTTATTTTAGCATCAAACAGCCAGTTTCATGTGACAATATATTCTTCAATTTATATCTATTTCTCTTCCAAGCATAAATACGTATCTATACCATTATATCGATATTTAAACACATGAAATCGCATCTCTACTCTAATTCTTTTTGTTTGGAACAACGATAAGGAAAGTGAGAAAACCGGCTCAGCTGATTCGGGTATGAGAGGAAAAGTGACATTGCTTCTGACCTGGATTCATTAGTCATGTATTTTGGTCTTTTTTGAATCCGGTAACGACCACTGACCTTCAAACCATAGACTAAACACATACGTCATCAATTGTGTACTCTGTGGCCCTTTTTTATAAGAGACTTTCTATTATCTGTTTTTGTTATGTTTTGAGAAGAATTTTATTGAATATCTAAACATAATAAAATAATATTTTTTAATAAATGTCTAGGTCGCAAGTACGATGTTAAATAGCTACTTAAACACTTTATCAAAGATGGTGAGTAAGAGACATGGGGTATATTTAGACTATTAGTCAATAGGTAAGCAAGAAATCACCAATAATCAATACTAACAAAATCACAACCCCAATAGCAATGCCATATTTCATATAACTTTTTACTTATACAAGGAACACTAAAAGTTATAACTATTTCTAAAGGTATTACGTATCTCGCGATCTGTTAGACACCTAAACGCTAATCGTGAAGTCCCGGGTTCGATTCCCGGTGGAGGCAGAGTTAAGAACTACGCTTTTCTACTGCTTTCCAGTCTGGTTGTTGATTATATATGCTATATATGTGTTTATCTATATATAATATGAATACATTTCTTAAATATACGTTGACTAGTATCCTTAACACAAGTCTTAAATGAACTTACCAAGGGGCTAGTTTAATTGGTGTAATAATGTCCAAATATTATTTTATTTATTTATTTATCTCGACAAATAGGTACTCTACTATTCTATCCCTCTTTTAGGGGTTCGTAGGACTGAATACTGGGATTTATTTTCGTCATTAGCCGTACCCAGAACCCAATTACCGACTACGATGTCGTTATAGCGAACTGGGCTAACTGCGATGCAATCTACTTTAGGAGGTCTGTTAACTACCAACAGATTGGTATCTCTACCTACCCCTCAATCGGTAACGAGCGTGATGTATGTATGTAACATGCTTTCAGCATTCATGTAGTTTACGATCCTTTGATTATCCCTTGTGGAGTAGTTAGAGACTTGAGTGTCCATCTCCGCAATTGCGAAGAAGTTCATATATGAATATATAGATTATTCCTTGCAGCGTACTCAAAGGCGTGAGGCGTGAGTGTCCATCTCCGTAATCGTGGAATAGTTAATTTATGACTATATGGATCCCACTTTACACCAGATAATAAGGACCTAACGTGACAAATAGACCGTGACGCTGCTTAAAAGCTCTAACCATTGCTTATTGTGGAGCTTAGATAGGCTGCCTAATAATTCTTTATTACCCTAATCGCTGCAGAGCTGAAAAGCTTATCCTAACTGTTTTCCCTCACCCTAATTTTTGCCACTGACAGGGAGAAGTGGCGTCATTTGGGGTAGGCCTATGTCCAACAGTGGATTCAGACAGGCTGATGATGATGATGATGATGATCTATAATAAGTATATATTTCTTAAATATACGTTGACTAGTACCCTTAACACAAGTCTTAAATGTACTTAGCAAGGGATAGCTCAATTGGTGTAATAATGTCCCAATATTATTAAAATACTATTATTATAAGTATGACATTTATCGATCTATTTACCTCCCATCAAACACCGGTCTGCTTTTACATACATACATATACAATCACCTCCTTTAATCCCTTTTGTGTGGACAAAACCTCGGAGATATAGTATCTCCTAAGTCTCTTTTTAGCAAATATTAGGGTGGTGATGTCATATGGAACAATGGTGACAGGTTGCTAGTCCTATTTATAGTTTTAAGAGATTCGCGATTTATACTCATGATTAATAACTAACGGGACCTATCGCGTATGTTTTTATATAATAAAGCTACCTTTATTAACACGACATTTCATGCAGCATGATCGTGTGAAGCCAAAAGATACTGTGAATGTAGTGTGTAGGTCGTGAGTTATTAATAAAAACGTAGGAGTAAGGGTAGTCGGAGAAGAATCTGACAGGGCGCTGCGGTAGAGGCGAAAAAATATGCATCGTCAGTCTGCCCGTGACCATGGCTGCTGCAACGTAGCCGAAACGTAGCCGAAACGTCGGGTTAATAAAGGTTACTTTAGCCCTATTTGTCTATTTTTAGTAACTACATAATTTGTGTTGGGACGAAGACAACGAAAGCTCTCTTCAAGAAATTGTTCTTGACACAGTTGAAAAGGGACCCTTGAGGTCTGCTATTCTTTCAGACAAGTGCTCTCTACCCATTTTAGACGCTTTTGTAGAAGATAAGGTGACGAAGACTACACTATACATCCTAAGCAGCACCATCAATGAAAAAAAATGAAATATCGAGATGAATATACATGTATTTTTTGACGACCTCCGTGGCGCGATCGGTTAGCCGCCGGAACGCTAATCGCGAGGTCCCGGGTTCGATTCCTGGTGGAGACGTGGATAAGAACTACGCTTTTCTACTGCTTTGTAGTCTGGTCGTTGATATATATGCTATATATGTATTTATCTATGTACGATAAGTATATATTTCTTAAATAGACGTTGACAAGTACCCTTAACACAAGTCTTAAATGAACTTATCAAAGGGCTAGTTCAATTGGTGTAATAATGTCCAAATATTATTATTATTATTATATTATTCTTATTATATATAATGTGAATTGTAATTACAACTATAAGAATCCAGGGTCAGGGATATTTTACCCAGTGCCAAATCACGTTAAAAAAACTATATACCATCATTGTTGTTAACTGTTTTAGAGTTACACCTTATTAGTTACAATCGTGATCTCTGGCGACATTATGTGTATGAATGTTAATTACAATTACCGTTTTTAAATTACTATAAATAGAGAACCTGTTTAAACACTACTCTTCTTGTTCACTAAAGAAGTGTACATAAGCTCATTAACTATATCACATACAATTTTATTTAAGTGGTGGTGGTCTATCATTCAAAACTAAGTATGGAAAACTTTAGATAAGACATTTGTCATATTAAGTTTCACTTGATTTAATAGTAAGAAATGCCTTTATTTATAGTTTATGTTTATTACTTGGCAATAATAGTTATAACAGGAAAGTTATTGTTATAATTCCGTATAGCGAAGTTATTATTGTAAAGTAGGCTAATAGTTTAAAGCTATTTACTTCAACATTTTCTCAGTACTATCAACATAGAAAATTGCATTAGATAAATTCTACGTGCTCACTAAAGTTTATATCCTATGGATATCAACTATCGATCAAATTCAGGCTATTATTAATAACAAATAATTATCTAGGACATTTAAAAATATTTGTGAATCCGCTATATGACCACATATTTCAATGACTTTGGTTTTTTTAGTTTTCTCTTTCGATAATGTAGGGAAAAGACTCACGAACAAATCAAGTGTAAATTGGTAGACATTTAGACCTCAAATACATATACCATATATCTACTGAAGCAAACCTGTGTTTTAGGTTATAGAACATTTACCTCTTACATACTTAGACATCCTAAAGTGATAAAAATATGATCTAGCAAATACGTCATACTCCTCTTTGTAAATAAAAAGAGAAATATTCTCATGTTGTTACACCGAAAAGGCCTCGTGAATTAAACAACCAATCATGCATATTCTCCATAAAGAATAAAAGTCGTGATGCGTTCATTTATGACCCTAGAACATGTCATTGACACGGATTAGTATACTCACTCACATCCGCATATGAATCGATAGAAATACCAGCGAATGGTGAATGAATTTCAACGTCCATACCTTGGGGATAAACCAACGGACGAATAGGGAATGGCAGTAGGTCATGACGCCAGAAGACCAACACGCTTAGTTACGAAATAAGGCTACACGGATTGGTACATAGCCTAAGTATATAAATAAATTAAAACTATAAACTTAAAGTACGAATAACAAATAAATTATATAGAAAATATCTTTGTAATCATCGCTGTTGGAGGGTTGTATATATGTTCATGTCCTTAGGGATAAATAAAGCTGAAAGTGTATTTACAACAGTGCAAGTTTTTTAAAGTAGTCAGAGGTTATGTGGCCAGTAAGTACCTATTATTTTTTGATAATTGTTGATAACTTAAAACCCACTTTTTACCTAATAATCAATAACAAACGTGACAGGACTAGGATCAAAATAGGCACGTTTCTTCCCCCACCAAAATCAGCCCATAGATAACCTAGATGGTAACGCATCTAGGTTTCAGGATTAACAGAGATTATTTGAACTCATCCCCAAATAGGTCATTTACGCATTATGGCATGTCGGATCATATTTTCAACAGACAAATAGCACGCAATCTAACTGGTAGAGTCTCCTTTTATAATTCGAAGGAATAGTTTTCCTTATGATTTTTTCCCTTGTCGTAAAAGCAATAAATTAAAAATAATGTGTTACATAAAAATTGGCTACTTTTGGGAAAACAATAAAGAAAGTTGCTGAGTCACGTTTTAAAGTATGAAGGTATACTAGGAATAACTATGTTTTATTTTAGTAAGTTAGTTAGTTTATTGCATATGTGTATTTTCCTTCTTTTATTTATTTATTACAAATGTCACTTTCATTCAAGCACTTCCGCGCAAATGTTTATACCAGAGGTTTCCATATTTGCTTTTACCTTATGAAACAGGAACAACATAGAACTTCCGTGAAACAGCCTAGTCATTACTAAGACCTGTGTTCTAGTATCAATCTAGTTAAGTACTAGGCTAGTTGGATGTGCACTTTCATTAGATACTTAGGTGACTTAGGTCGATTAAGTATTACTTAGGTAAACGAGGATGGAATAGGTTTATTAACACAGGAGTACTTAGATGAGTCTGGTTAGCTAATTTACACTAAAATTTTACTTGAACACTAATCGTGAGGTCCCGTTAGATTCTCCGTGGAGGCAGAGTTAAGAAGTTCGCTTTTCTTCTGCTTTCCAGTCTGGTTGTTGATTATATATGCTATATATGTATTTATCTATAAATGAATAATATGTATATATTTCGTAACATATTTACGTTAACTAGTACCTACCCTTAACACAAGTCTTAAATGAACTTACCAAGGGGCTTGTTCTATTGGTGTAATAGCATCCTAAATATTATTATTATAATTGTGAGTCGATGTACGTTGGTAATATCGAGAGCCTTCCTAGATTTTAAACGTTTTTCTTTTGAATAAAATTCTAAAATTTACAACATAAAGTTGTAGATGGCAGTTTCTTCTATGCACTTTCTCACTGGTTATGAATTTGAGTATATGTACCTTTATGAATATACATACATATAATATATTGTTATTGTCAAGTAAATCGTAAAAATGAGGTTTTCATGTCCATCTCCAAAATGGTAGACTTGATTGTCTATGGTCACATCGATCCTTTCACAAAATAGTCAGTGTCTAACGCAATGTATAGTGATTCATATTACCGTGTACAGTACAGGTGGTGATCGTTGACCATATCGGCTGTATTGGTAAGTTTCCTAACGGTTTTCCCTTAACGAAACTTATTTAGTAATTCACGGATTTAAATAACCTTTATTTAACATAGGTTAATGTGACAATAATGTCTTGATATTCACTATAACTTTATAGTTTGCTTAAGGCTACTTATTCTAAGACAATCTAGCAGTAAATAAGATAAGATTATTTAACATTTATCAAAGCGTCCCGGCTTGCACGCTATATTAGAATTGATTAAGTTAAGGCACTCACTATCAAATGTAAAGAGGTTAAACGCTACATAACGAGTCGGTTAACCTATCGCCTTATAATTCAATTGACCCCTATTCCCTTAAGTAACGGTATGCCGCGAAAATGGTACCAAAAGTATATAAGAGGATACACAGAACTTTTGTTTGGTTATTTGTTTGCCCTTGAACAATTGTTTACAATAAAAAAATCAAATAAAATAAAACTTTAAAGGAAAAATATCTCCTTTAGCTCCTCGCTGTCGGAGACAGGCACAGTCCCCAACAAACTGACAACATTACCTCTCTGAATGACCAAACTTATAGGCTGGCCGAGGTAAATATATATATATATATATATATATATATATATATATATATATGTATGTAAATATATGTGTAAATAAATGTGTATTTTATTGTGACTATAAGCCATATTTCATTTCATTTAGTGTCAAGATTCCATGAACCCTTAATTCCTTAGTCACCTCCTAAGAGCCTGGAAGAACAGCAGCTAGTTAGCAATCTATCTATGGCCAACACTAAGACAAGACAAATTCAACAACTAAAGCATTTGTGTAATTAATTAATAGCACAATTTCCATTAGTACATTACAAGGATATTGGTTCATATTCGTACTGACAACACAATGAGCCGGTTGCGCGCCAAAAGGAAATGTTGACTGACGTTGATTGTTTTCTAATGTCAAACTGACCAAGTAGGCGGTTAACAATGAGGTTCGTAACCCTGAGATTCGTTATGGCTGTTATGTGGTCGGGTTTCCAAATGTTTTTTTATGGCTTAATCTGTTAAATATATACATTCAGGTTTATAAAACCCGAAGGAAACAACAGAATAAATTATTGAGAACAAATTCGCAAAATATTAGGTCCTCTAAAAGCAGAAGCCAATTTTATTACGATAATAATTCATACATGCCTCACAATCTACATGGCTTTATAGAAACTTACTATTTCCGTCTGCAATTTCATTTTATTTATTTTTTGTATTTATTTAATTGTTTGTTATTCCTGTTACATGCTTACATGTATGTTGATTATATATATTTCCCTTTTACTTTCCTTCTAGATGAAACAGTAAACATAGAGACTAGTGTTCCGTGTCCAGTACAGTTCAGTGCTAAATACATTTTCTACTGAACATATACATTCACGTCCTTCAACCCCTTTCGGTATGGACAGAACATTGGAGATATATGTACTAGGTTACTTTATAGCATAAATATTCGGGAAATTATGTCAAATGGAAAATTGGTGATAGGCTGCTAGTCTATCGCCCAATAGATTCGATTTACTCCTAGCTCTTAAGTCACCTCTTTCGCCATGCCGGGATAAACAGCCGCTAGTTAGGATTCTTCGTACATTCCAGGCTAGCACGGGACATAAACAAAACGCGTTAACGAACATTAACCCTTGCGGGGTAATCAGAGGTTTAGGTGTACATCTTCACAATTGTGAAGGTAGTAAATTCTATAGCCACCTCGAACCCACATGTTAACCAGATAGTACTCAATGTGACAGGTAGTAAGCCGTATCGTCATTTGCAAGCACTGCGTATTACCGGGAACAGGTAGGTTTCCTCACGATGTTTTCCCTCACCGTAGTACTCGGCGCATTATGTGAATGTAATTTTATTGCGAAAATGTACATAGATAATCATAAAACTTCATTTCCATTGCTACATGCTCTGAGGTTTGGACGCTGAATTTTCAAATATATTATTTTCTAATACAGAAAATCTTCAGTACCAAAAATATCAGCAGTAGGTTGTAGGAATTAAAGAGATATCTTCCTATATTTAAGTATCTTACAACTAAGTAACACCTGGTGGATTCATAGATAATTTATGGTTCCTAAGCATGATAAATTACTACAGTGTAAAGCTCCTGTCGTACACATCTTAGCAAAGGATAAAGACGGTTATTGATTACTAGTAAATGTTGTAAGGAGTAACATGTTTGAATTAAATCTCTTAATAGTGTGTTTCGATTAATATAAATTGGGGTTTGTTTAATTTGAGGTGCTACTTTTTTAAATTGTAATTTATTACTAACTAATTACTAACACTAACTAATACTAACTAACTAATACTAACTAATTACTAATTGTAACTTGTTACTTATTTTTACACCTTTTCACTGCATCAATGGTTTTCATTCATTCTTGATGTTTATTGTTTGTGTGTTTGATGTAATTTGTGTAATTGTGGTGCAGTGAATAAAGTGTTTTCTTTCTTTTCTTTCTTTCTTTATTACTATGTAAGAGATTGAGTGTGAACCATGTTGCGACAGAAACTTTTTTACTCCACTACTTTTCTTATCTATATTTTAGGACATCTGCTAAACGAGGGTTCAAATCATTGGATTGAGGTTCATAAACCCACTGTGCTCTCTAATGAACGGCGATATTACAGTAGAATTGTACGCGAGGCGATTGAAATAAAAAAGCACAGTACATTCAATCGTGAAGGAGGTTACAAACTGTCATCGACGTGGAATACCGTAATAGATCCTCATTCGGCTCAGCATGATCGTGTGAAGCCATAAGATACTGTGAGTGTAGTGTGTAGATCGCGTTTTATTGATAAAAATGTTGCAGTGATGGTAGTCGGAGAAGAATCTGACAGAACACTGCGATGGAGGCGAAGAAACATAAATCGTCAAACATACATTTGTAAATCGTCAGTCTGCCCGTGACCAAACCCGTGACCATGGCTACTGCAACGTAGCTCAAAAGTCGGGTTAATAAAGGTAATTTTATTATATATAAACTTACGCGATAAGTCCCGTTAATTATTAATCATGATGTATATTTTAGGAAATAAAATAACGTACCTGTACAAATTCTAAAACTAAATTCGCTTCTACTTACCTACTTAGTCACAACATAATGTTTGAGACTTGATTTGAATATAAATACACTCCCATTATGCAATGTCGTACGGCTTGGCTTAAGGACGAATACTTAATTATTAATAAATACATAGGTACATACACATTACGCCTGATTCCCTGTAGATGGGTAGGCAGAGATCGCGGGTCCCCATCTTTCCCGATCCTGACAAACCACTTTCGCATTTTACACTCATACACCTCAATAATTATTAATAAACTATTTTAACTCTTTTAAATCAATTTCACTAAAACTTCTTAAAACATTGCAAACAAACGGGTATTGTCACATAATGTATGTAGTTGCAATTTTTATTGCTTGAAAATATATATAGTATAACCACAGATAATATGTACAACTATAAACTTAAATTACAAATAAAAATCAAATAATATAGAAAATATCTTTATAGTCTTCGCTGTTGGACGGCAGTAGGGTTCCCAAGACACTGATAGCATTCCCCCTCTGAATAGCTATGCTAATTTTTTGAGAGAAGCGCTCCAGCCCTCGGATAAATTAGTTTAAAATTATGATGATTCAGAGTAAAAATATTTTTGTATTATATTAGCTATTCTATTATAATATTTGAATGGAGACATGTTCAAAAAACTTATTGATAAACTTTAATGAGAGGGCATTGAAGTTTTTCAATCAAGTACCTGTAAAGTAACGAAAATGAAGATCTGTCTCTGTTCTACGATTGTTAATGGAAAAGAAGTTTAATCAATTTCTATGTACATTTTCGTAATAAAAATACATTTACGAAATGCATCGAATATTACGGTGAAGGAAAATATCGTGAGGAAACCTACTAGTTCCCCAAACAGGTAATAGTCAGTGCTTGTAAATGGCGACATGACTTACCACCTGTCACATTGAGTACTGACTACATGGTCAACACGTGGGTTCTAGGTGGCTATAGAATTATTACCTTCGCAATTGCGGAGATGGAAACCTGAACCTCTGACTACCCCATAAGGGTTAGGGTTAATGTTCGTGAACGCGTTTTTTTTGTCTACGATTTTGACGATGTGATACTTGTGCTTACCTAAGCCAATATATAGAATTACTACTTTTATATGATTTGATTATAAGAAAAATTTGTTTATACGTACCTACCTATTCTATCAAAAACGAAAGTAAAATGTTCTTGCAACTAGTAACGATAAGAAAAGCATTAAACAAGCGGTGTAAAATTGCCCTATTATTATTTGAACGACATTCAAACCAAGGGTGATTGTGTATGATTGATCGCAGTCAGACATTCAGCCATATTGCCATTGAACAGCGCAAGGAACGGTCCTGTGAACAACTAGTGATCACGATTTGCCATGATCACTATACGAACACTTTTAGTTGTCATCGCGGTATCCAAGCTTTCACTTGGTAAGTTATCTTTACTTAGTTTTAGGTATATAGAATCTATACTTATAAGAATGATTAAAGGCAGAGTTAAGCACTACGCTTTTCTACTGCTTTCCAGTCTGGTTGTTGATTATATTTATTATATATGTATTTGCCTATGTGTAATAAGTGTATATGTCATAAATAAACGTTGACAGCAAACTTATATGTACTTGGCAAGGGGCTAGTTCAAATGGTGTAGTAGTGTCCTAAAATATTAAATAAATAATATTAATAAGAATGTAGCCAACTTCCTTCCAAAAAGGTTTTAGGAGGTGACTTAGGAACATAATTAGGTTCTTCAGGGCTTCTTATTCTATCTAATAAGTGTATCTATTATGAGAACCTTGATGTAATAGTCAGATATTGTAGCGAAGAACATATTATATACTATGTCACGTTAATCAATATATTTGGTAACGCTCTGGTCTCTACGCGTAGATACTACACTCGGAATTTATTTTTAATTTTTCAAATACAAGATACTAATATAAATAAAACAGATATTATGTTGAGGGTTACGATGTTTATCATTTACAATTGAAAAAGGGCCTGTTGTCTATGTCCATGATTTAATGATATTAATGTTAGGGTAACAAGTTAAAATAAAAGTATGTCAAATATTATTTAAATGTTCTTCTTTGTTTCAGGTATTGAATACAATGGTCTTCGAGGTAATTTTTTTCTTATTTATTAATTAATTTAAGATCTTACATAAGCCTCTACGTCCCTAACGGGATAGGCAAGGATTATCGATCGCTATCTGGAACACCTTCTCATACATGCTCTTATGTTCTTCACCCTTACATAAGCTATATTTCCGTATTTTAATGTAGTAATGTTCATAATAGATTTTAAAACGATAAACTGAAATATACGGGGAATAGATAGTTTTCTTTACAATTTAAACTCTTCGTATACGATACATTTCTAAAATACACTTCTAAATTTCACATGAAATGGATTTTTAATAATAAAATATTTAGCTCTTTTGATATTGTTCTTATGGGAACTATTCAACTTTAAACTCTCAAATCGTATCAAAAGTTAGTAGAACATTTCTTACGATATCGTAATGAACACTAGATTAAAAAGTTTAATCACATAAATTGGTAGGAAACAATCAAATCTAAACAACTAACCAAAAACTGGAAACAAAAAGTCTTTTGTCCAGATTAAAGATTATAAAAAATCCGATCAATACGTTTCCTTGTTTATCTCGTTTTGTTTTATGGTTTTGTTTTGTCATCCTTTTTTAAATAAACCTACTTCAATGAGAAGAGAACAAATTGTTACAGTTCAACTTACTTCATGCTTATTTAGGTGTGTATCTACTACTAAATGTTTGGCTTATTTCTCTCAAGTCTTCTGTAGAATACATCGATTCTATGGTGAGGTAAAACGTCACGGTTAGTGAAGGATTTGACTTAATCCATGGAATATTAATTACCATAATATTTACCCATTGGTCAAAATGAGATCGCTCTTATTCGCCTTTTACAAAATAACGAGAAGGTACCAGATTACAATTTATTCAAGCATACTATAAAATTGCTAATAAGCCAACATCATGTACACAAAAAATACTATAATTTACACCGAAATAACACAGTCCCAAACCAAACGTAACCTTTGCTATATGTTTAGTTAATTTTTGGTGTATATTTCAGTATTTTTACTGTGCATTCTTGATTTTACTATAAAATTTCATACAAACACGATATATCTAACTCAATACAATACAAAATGCTAATTATCTGTCGATCTTGCCATCATTTCGTAAGAGTTGACTAAGGAACTAGGGGTAATTTGAATCTATTGGCCCATGGACTAGGAACCAGTCACCAATTTTCCATACGACATCAAAGCCGTGTTAGTATGTAATTGCATAGGAAAAATCATGAATGTAAAATGTATTTTCATGTCTCTTAGGCTCTGTCCACCCCGAAAGGGTTTAACGGACGTGTATATGTATGTATGTACGTTCAAACATAATATATCTGAATCAATTCAAAACTCCATAATACAATAAAATATTCCATGTACAGTCAACGCTAAGAGTGCAGTCCCAGTAACATTTTACACGGTTTAAGTTTATAAGCAGAAACGACAATATTTTACAATTAAAAACTGGCGCCACTCTGCATTGTCATGGCCACTATACATTCGAGTGCTTCGAAGTGAAAAATATTGTCTTTTGTTCTTACAAACGTAAACCTTATAAAAAGTTACTGGGACACTTTTAACGCTGACTTTACAATAATATATAATATTTCTCACTACGCCACCTTCACAGTGAAATTCGGCTACTCCTCGGCGTTGAACGAGAAGGAAAACTTCTTCAGCATCCCCAGGACATCCGCTGATGCGGAAGACAGAGGCTGGATCAGGTCGGAGCGGCCTCCGGGACAGCCTATGCCAGAGCTGAGGATCTACTGCCCTCCCGGAAGAGCTGTGTGTCCTCTTTATGATACCTCTGGATTCGTTGCTGGGTTGCAGATTGCTGTGAGTATGCTTAACAAGGAAAGGAGGCGACGACCTTCGTGGCGCGATTGGTTAGACAACTGAACACTAATCGTGTGGTCCCGGGTTCGATTCCCGGTGGAGGCAGAAGAACTACGCTTTTCTACTGCTTTCCAGTCTGGTTGTTGATTATATATGCTATATATGTATTTATCTATATATAATATGTATACATTTCTTAAATATACGTTGACTAGTATCCTTAACACAAGTCTTAAATGGACTTACCAAGGGGCTAGTTCAATTGGTGTAATAATGTCCAAATATTATTATTATTATTATAAAGGAGAGATGAGTGTATTCCAGTGTATTGTGAATTCGTTGCGCTCAGTTGTTTGGGCCTTGGCTCTGTGTCAGTGGGTACAGGGTTAAAATACCGCTTGAGCATGTACCAATGGAAATGAAGTTTAATGATTTTCTATGTACATTTTCGTTATAAAAACACATTTAAGAAATGCATCGAATTATACGGTGAGGGAAATCATCGTTGCCTGTTATTACTTGCAGTTAGTACTTGTAAATGGCGACATGGCTGACCACTTGTCACATTCGGTACTTAATATCTGGTCAACACGTGGGTTCGAGGTATCCATAGAATTACTACCTTCGCGATTGTGGACATGGACGCCTGAACCTCTGACTACCCTGCAAGGGTTAATGTTTTCATGAATATATTAAGTTTTGGATAAGGCAAGCTTGTGAGTTTTGGAATTTTCAACAGCTGGTACTCTGTGGATGCAGATGTTAAATAACCTTTGAAATATTATTTACAAACATATACATTCGCGGCTTTTAATCCCTTTCGGGGTAGATAGAAACTCGGAGATACAATAACTCCTAGGTCACGTGTGAGCATGAATATTGAGGATTGCGATGTAGTTAGTCACAGGTTGCTAGCCCATTGCCCAATATATTCTATTTATCTCTAGTCCCTTAGTCGCCTACGACATGCTGGGAGGAATGGCAGCTAGTTAGCATTCTTTTAACGTCCTAGACTAGCACAGGAAATATTATTTAATACATAAATACACATCACATTTGATTACCTACAGATGGCTTTTTTTATTTATTAATTAATATTACCGAAACTATATCTTTAAGTATCTAACACCTCGGGAAGGATAATCAACATTTCGTACAGATATAGTATCATATTTTCACCCTATGTCTCTTAGGCTCTTACGACATTGACTTCCTCGTTATAAAGGTTTCTACATAATATTTTATTTACGTCAACCACGAGCAAATGACGTGTTTCATACACTTAAGCCAATAAGCTAAATCATAGCGAATTCACGTCACTAGATACTTATTTAGCATTTTCTCGAAGCTTCATTTTCTTTCGTGCGAACAAACAATTTGATGGACCTTCGGTTGTCAGTACATCGACCGTCAAATGCCCACTTATCCTGTTAAGGTAATCAAATATGTTGACGCGCTCACACACGAGATCCCCAAGAACTATGCCTATGTACAGTCAACGCTAAAAGTGCAGTCCTAGCAACTTTATAAGGTTTACGTTTATAAGAACAAAAGACAATATTTTTATTTCGAAGCACGCGAACGTATAGTGGCCATGACAGTGCATAGTGGCGCCGTTTAAAAAACATAAAATATTGTTTTTTGTTCTTATAAACTTAAACCTTATAAAAAGTTGCTGGGACTGCACTTTTAGCGCTGTCTGTTCATATATTATCCCTTGCTATGTAATTAAATAGCTCCTTTCTTTCCGTATATGTAGGAGATGACTAAAAGATATTGCAATGAATTCATAGTTCCTATAGTTTCGTAATTAATAATTAGTTAGCTATTCGACGTAGCTCAGTTGTTCCGGGCTTGACTCTGTATCAGTGGGTACAGGGTTTAAATCCCGCTTGTGTTTGTACCAATGGAAATTAAGTTTATGAATTTAGTTTCTCATAGAATTACTTACTACCTTCGCAATTGCGCAGATGGATACCTGAACCTCTGACCACCCCGCAAGGATTAATGGTCGTGAACGCGTTTGTCTTTATAGTTGCGTAATGTTCTTTACTTATGAATTCGGAACCGCTTTGCTCCCACGGTCGTGGGTTCTTTGACAGACTTAGACATAGTCCTAGTACAATTTCCAATTAAATGCCTTTCAGATGCCCGTAGAAGACTACCAGCCTTCTCCCATCAACCCCGAAAAGAGATTCGTGAAGTGGAAGCCCCCAAATGTGCTGGGAGATCCCACTATGGAATATTGGACAGCGACGCAGTATTTTGTATCTGAAGGTAGGTATACTATATTAATTTTATACTATACTAATTTATTTATTATGTGAGACCGGGTCGTATCACGATCTATTAATAAAGATACCTATTATAGATATTAATACCTTTATGACATCCGACGTTTCGGCCCAGTTGCATAGGTCGTGGCCAGGAAGACGAGAAGGTAGTAGGGAATAAAATGAGTATTTAAAAATAACTATACTATACTAGTCAGTAATAATATAAATACTACGGTGAGGGAAAACATCGTGAGGAAACCTACCTATTCCCCGAACAGGTAATAGTTATTGCTTGTAAATGGCGACATGGCTTACCACCTGTCACATTGAGTACTGACTATCCGGTCAAAACGCGATTTCGAGGTGGCCATAGAATTATGACCTTCGCAATTGTGGAGATGGACACCTGAACCTCTGACTACACTGCAAGGGTTAATGGTCGTGAACGCGTTTATCTTTTTTTGTCAATAGTATGAAACACTACCATATAGTCTGCACGTAATGTGACCTTGTTGAGTGCTAGCTGGGACGTAAAAAGAATGTTAACTTGGTGCCGTTCTTCCCGACTTCGTAGGAGGCGATTGAGTGACTATGGGTAATTGGAATCTATTAGGCGATTGGCCAGTAACCTGTCACCAATGTTCCGTTATGTCCAATCACAACGCCAATATTCATGATAAAAAATTACCCAGGATATATTATCGTGTCTGCGAGGTTTTATCCACCCGAAAGGGATTAAAAGACATGAATGTATATGTATGTGTAGAATGATGTGTTCCATGTAGTCATGTAAAAGTATGGGTTATTTCGAGGAAAATTCCCTCAAAATAAGAGTGATTGATGTGTTTCACTTTACATACAAAATGTTTACATTAGTACTCGCTCGCAGTGCGGTTCAAAATGGAGCCTTCTCTGCTAAATATTTCACCGTCACCTGAGCTACATTAATCTTGCAAGAAGCACACGTTCACGACCCTGTTCCTTGAGAAGGGTTTAGTCATTTTATGTCAAATGCAAGTCCACGTGTTGACCACATAGTCAATCTCTAAATTGACAGGTGGCACGCTGTGTTGACATTTACAGTACCTACTTGCTATTACCTGTTAGGACGTATAGGTCTCCTCAAATTCTTTCGGGGTGGACAGAACCTCAGAGACTACTTTCAGCATGAATATTAGGGTTGTGATGCTTAGAACATTAGTGACAGGTTTCTAGCCCACCGCCCAAAAGGTTATATTTGCCCCTAGTCCCTTAATCATCGCTTACGACATGCCAGGCAAAACGACAACTAGCATTCTTTTTCGACTTACACACAGTTCACATACAAACTCATACATCATGGAAGGCGAGGCACGACGTTTTATAAAGGAGGTATCTGTTCGCCTGTCCAAGGCCTATGGTGATCCAAAGGCTGGCACTTACCTCGGCCAACGCATTAGTTTGGCCATTCAGAGAGGTAATGTTGCCAGTTTGTTGGGGACCGTGCCTTTCTCCGACAGCGAGGAGCTAGAAATCGCGCCACATAAATTGGCAGTAGGCAAATTTGGAACTAAATTTGACGGTTCCGCCATTGCGTGTTATTTTGTATGAAAGGTAAATTTAGTATTACCAGCGTTGTGTTTTTTGCCCACTCTTTGTAATTTTTATGTTTGTTAAGGGTGATTATAATAAATTGATTTCCGGACTTTCTTGTTAGTTCTTCTTCAAGCTAGGGTCTCTGCTGAACTAACCTCGGTAAAAAATATGTAAAGACAATGCTCAGTGCCATGTTTGAAATAATAGTTTTAAGAGATTCGCGATTTATACTCATGATATAAGATATAAGGGTGTGAATAAGATTGATTGCAGCTGTGGGAAATCCTACGTCGGACAGACTAAACGTTCTATTGCGGACAGAGTGAAGGAACACATAATATATGTAATATATAATAAGAAGGATAAGTCCCGTTAATTATTAATCATGTTTGAAATAGTTTAATAAACATATTTTGACTTTTGACTTTGATATATTAATTTGTTTTATTTGAGTTAATAGCTCTGCAACCAAAGACCGTTAAATATGAAACCTATAATGTATCGAGCCGTATGGCACAGTGAGTGCTAGTTTTGGCGTGTTTACTGGTAACACTGAATTACGCGACTGTGGCGACGCCTCCAACTGCCAATATATGTGGCGCGATCTCTAAAGGAGATATTTTTGCTTTAAATGTTTATTTAATTTTTATTTTTTTATTGTAATTAATAGCTTTATTCCTTCAATGTTGTAACTCATACATACCTATTATAATTATACAAACCTATTATTCTTACTTATATTACTTCTTACTAATATTATTCTCCCACAGAATCCCTAAAAGCGGGCACGGGTCCCACAATTCAAAATGGCGAAACTCTACAAGATGGCGGCGTGTGGGTGGCGGGGCTGGACGGCAGACTGCTCAGGATTCCCGCCACGGAGGCCGAGCTCAACACCACCACCTTCAAGAAGCAGAACTGCGTGCCTAATATGGGTGAGAGAAACAACTTGAACCTGTTTTCACATAAATTATGTTCTAGTTTTAAGATATTCGCGATTTATACTCATGATTAATAAATAGCGAGACTTATCGCGTAAATTTTTATGTAATTAAGTTACCTTTATTAACCCGACGTTTCGGCTACGTTGCAGCAGCTATGGTCACGGGCAGACTGACCTAAAGTATGTTCCTTTGGGATTGTTTAAAGGGTTGTTAACCGGCAACCGGAAGTGTCCCAAGAAGGCTGGTAGCCTTTCCCCATTGCACAGCTATGCTTTTGCGCTGGGCAAAATACGCACCGGCCCTTGAGTCTCCGCTGGCCTCCACCAAACGGAAAGCGATCTCCTTTACGATTGACTTCATATTGGGGTTCTATATTGATAAAGGTTTACTAGATCATAACTAATGTGAAATACGCAGCTCTAAAATCTGCCTATTTGTTTGTGCCAGTGGCTTTTGAAACGTCTGGGGTTTTAAAGGTGGGTACTGACCAACGTTACGAGGTGTAATGTAACATGTTACACAGCGAGCATTCGTGCAGTCAGTACGTCGTGTTACGGGGAAACCATCACAATGTTCATCATCATCGATGCGTAACACGCTCGATGCGAATGTTACATTACACCTCGTAACGTTGTTGGTCAGTACCCACCTTAAGGGAGGAGGCGGTTTCTTTATGTACGGAGGTGGCTAGCATAGGCAAAAGGCTTAGGGATCGTGGTCTGGATAGACGCTCCAGCGAATTTTTGGCCCAGAGGTTGTCGTTGGCAATCCAACGGGGCAACGCTGCTAGTGTGTGGGTGCTAAATTCGGTACACTAGTAGCGCTGTGTAAATATTTACTGTTTGTTAGATTTAAGTTTTTTTTTGATTTAATTTGTACATATAATAGTTTTATTTTGTTTAAAGATCATAACCTAATACAACAGAAATCACACCAAGAACTACATGTCATCATGCTGATTACATTTCTAAACTCCCATTCCACCAATCAACTTCCTTCCAGGCATCCACTACTACTACAACATGACGCCAAACATGAAATGCGAGAACCTGCTGCCCTGGTTCGGTCTTGTCACCAACGGGGATCTGGTGGGCACTGGTTTCCAGTTCTTCGGAAGGGTGAAGCAGTCCAATGCTAAAATGAGGAAGTGGTTCGAGGATACACCTGCTTCTGATAGGGCTACTAAGGTTAGTGACATTCACTTTAGGGTTAATCCTTGTGTGGTTGCTAGAGGTTCAAGTGTCAATCATTGAAACTGCGGACTATGTGTGGCTCATTCAAAACGGTCATGGGAAAGTCTGAAACTATAAGACATACGAAGATTTGTTCTTAGGAACTGCATTCATACTTTATTTGACAAATAAACTTGCACTTTGCTCTTTTTCTGTTTAAATATTGATCGTGTAGGTCTTAAACTGTAAATGTGTCTATGAAACATGATGTCGAAAATGAATAAAATGCATTGTTTTGACGTATACATTGTTTCCTGGTAGGTGTTCGAAGTGACCACCGTTGTTTTCGTTTGATTACTGTATATACCAAAACTTCCCTAAAGGTTTAATAATGCAATGCTATACCATATGATATGGTGTATGTATCAAGAAGAGAGGTACAAAACTACAAACAGCCATGAGACAATTTTACATGTCTGAACATTTGAATAAACATCTGACTACTCCAGGAAGAATCATCGTGAAGTGTATTTTAATTAAACAACACGAAACAAGACAGAATGAAAAACCGTAGATCATCTTTGAAATGTCTCCGAAGTTGTATTGTATACTAAGATGCTCGATAGACTAGCCCTTTAAAACTTCTTATCTCTCCAGATAACCATTCCAAATTCACCGCCTTGCCTCTCAGAATGGGCGACCACTTACGGGGTGGTATCCCTTCACATCTACTACGTGGACAAACCCTGGGAGATCAGGTGTCAAGATGGAGACAGCATCAAGCCCCCACCTGTCATGGATAGGCTGCTCTTCAATGGCTATCGATATGCCAATCAAATCGCCGATCAATTCAAGAATCTGTTTAGTGGGTAATCTAAAGCTTATAAGTAGCTATTAATTATAAATCTAAATGTGTATAATACGAATTATTTATTTCTGAACTGTTTTTCCTAAGTGTTCCAATGTGTTTCGTAAGATGACTTATTGTATACGCAATAAGGTTAAAAATTCGTTGGAGTCTTCAATGATTTTTTAGGCAAATATAAGATAATAATTAAGATTTTATGTACTAACCGATCACTAATTGCTGAATAAAACTCTAAGACTCATTATTATAGAGGTGTCAAAAAATACATAAAGGCAGCCACAAAACAGGTTGTTAAACAAACATTATTTATTAAACACAGGTGGCTTATTTAAATTTACGTGTATTTCAAAACCATGTCAATTATTGTGAATTAAATAAAGTAATTTGGTAAGTTATTTATTTTATTACCCTAAACTAATTACAGCGAAAAGACAGCTCCATAGTTTTACAATGTTTGAATAAGTTACATGAATCTCTACAATAACACGTCGCATGAATATATGCCTAATAAGGCGAAAGTATTCTTCACTTGGAGGTGAATTTAGTTTTGTTTCTCTCGCCGTTGAAACTCTCGGCTCTTGGGGGGGGCGCGGCCCACGGGGTCATAAGGGATCTTGGAGTCCAGTGGGGATCGCAGGGCTGGTAGCTTCTTTCGCCAGAGAATTAGTCTGGCTATTCAGAGAGGGAATGCTGCCAGCATATTGGGCACTCTGCGCTCCAACGACAGCGACAATTTTTTAGACATATTTAATTTATAGGTAAATTATTTTAATTAGTTTTAAGTTTGTAAATATTTTGTTAGTTTTAATGCCTAATAATAATGATATTTGGATATTATTACACCAATTGAACTAGCCCCTTGCTAAGTACATTTAAGACTTGTGTTAAGGGTACTAGTCGACGTAAATTTGAGAAATATATTATCATTACATACAGGGTTATTTGAAAAACATCAACAACCTCGCATGACTAGATAGCTAAAATCATAAACAACAACATTTGTTCTACGAGTTTTATCATAACTCAATACATTAATTAATAATGATTTTTCAAGCTATTATTGTACTGTCGTGACATTTGTAGGTCTATGTTCGATTCACGTAGGTAAGAAAAGGCGACGCGCACGACGCTCGCGCGCTAGTGTACGTAAGAACGCCAAAATAATTACCTACTTGTACCTACACTGATACCACAATCCCTTCATACTTTTCCAGGCTTAGGACTGGCTACATCAAACAATTAAAAGCAAATAAATCATAATAAAAGGTAGGTTTGTGCGTTAAGGTGCGTTAAAAAACAAAAAGGGACTTTTATATCAAATAACAGACATTTTTTTTGTAAGATACATCATCTGATATATCTATTAAAACACTGGTATCGTATAGAACATTATTTGACATTTACTATGCGTAGTAATAATAACAAGCGACCCGCTCCGGCTTCGCACGGGTATAAAATATGTAGCCTACTCCACTATTTTATGGATGTTATTACAAATATAAACCTTCCTCTTGAATCACTCTATCTTTTAAAAAACTCGCATCAAAATCCGTTGCGTAGTTTCAAAGATTTAAGCATACAAAGGGACATAGGGACAGAGAAAGCGACTTTGTTTTATACTATGTAGTGATGTGTCATGGCATGATCATGTCATGGCTATTTGTTTTTTGTGTCATGGCTTTGATTACAATATTATTCTTAGACAGGACAATAATTAGACAGGACAATCAATATAATAAGGGTGCGCATGATAGTAAATGTGCATACTGATTAATCCAGGATTCCTCGGGATTTTATACACACACTCATTCGTATTGATAATAATAAGTCTGGCAGCAAAGTCTGAAACTCTTTCAAACCACATCCTCTTGTTACTAGGTGGTTCTGGATAATACCCAGCCACTACGAAACCTGATCCTACAAGATGGTGATCTTTGAACAGGGTAAACCAGGGAAATATTTGGGAACAGTCCATGTTCTTCGTGATGTTGTAAAAGTAATGTTGGCCCATGGTTGGTAAGCAAGCTTGTTTCGTAAATTTGGCGGCAATAATTCCTTTTTCATCGGCGTCTATCTTGAGCAAGTCGCCATTTTCCTTGTGGACCCATATAGCGTTTTCTCTAAGAGTGATGCTATTGTCTAGTTGTTGTCGTTTTGTCCTGCTTTGGTCTAGGTATTTTTGTGAGACGAAAAATTGTTCGTTTACCCAATGGGTGACGCCGTTGATTGTCCATTGTTTGAAGCCGTATCGGTTCAATAATTTGTACGGTGTGTTTGACAGCTTTTTGACCGGGATCTGTCAAGGATAAAATATTTACTTGAAATCCGGAATGCTATTGCATTAAACATGTACACATATAACAATTATGAAACACATGGGTTAACTTTTTACCAGACACCATATAGCCAGGAAGATCACAACAATAATGCACTATACTATACATGCATATACTCGACGAGAAACGCCTTGCGGCAAAGTCCCGCCCGAAACCAACCTATAACTACACATACCGGAACGGACAACTTTCTGTGAAGCTCATGGTCGTAATTTCAAGACTAAATTTGGATTTACGAGCCACGTCAGAGCTCACAAACGGCGTTGATGGACGCGCCGTCATCGGTCACGATGTGGATCATCATCATCATCATCATCACCATCATCACATGCATCATATATAATAAACTGTTACATTGAAGACTACATTAGAAGTTTATAACTGTTGAGTTGGTGTGGATTCAAACGCGATGGCTAAGATTGTACTGGAATACGTGTAACAACTTCTAATAATTAAATTCATGAACCTAATTCTCACACATACGACCTTATCATACAGGCAAAGTTAGGAACTCACCGCAATCTGCAGTCCAGAGATGTACCCCAGATCATCATAGAGGGTGCAGAAAGTCACATCGTCAGGGAGGCAGTACATCTTCAGCGAAGGAAGGAGACTGCCATCAGGGCGAGGTACTAGCACCCATCCTTCCTTTTGTATGTCAACCTCATTTCTGGGAATCTCGATGTAAAACTCCTTGTCTCGAAACGGGACTCCCCATTTTACTGGGAATAAGTGAGAAGTAAATATTACCAAATATACTACATGACTGTTAATCTTGTTGCCAGCGGCCAGGACAAAGCTTTTCTTTTATGTATTTGGACTACGGGTGTATGTATGGTTGATTTATGATTACCGAACTTAAAAGTAGAATATAAATATTGGTAACATGGAAACATAAGATATAAAAGAAGATCTTGAACAATTAAATTGATTTATTTAAATTTAATGGGTATGCGTGTGTAGTGAAGCAAGTGAGATTTATCAGAATCGTTGCAGGTGGCGATCGATAGTCTCTGCCTATCCCGTTGAGTAAAAGTGTATGTATGTATTTATCTTGACCAATTACGACTTATATTTGACTAGTTCTTCTTCAAATTTATTCGCATAGACTGTGAATAATTCTTAAACATTTACACGTTACATTAATCTAAATTTAGATTGAAATTTAACTTGTTATGTTTTTATATCAAGTTTCGACCTCATATAACATTTCCTTGTATGCAAATAACATATTCAAATTAAGATCATTCAGAAGCTTTGTGACTCACGCTACCTAGACTATCTTTACATAGACATATACATTCACGACCTTTAATCCCTTTCGGGGTGGACTAAACCTCTAGGACACAATAAAATCTTTTTAATCACTTTTTAGAATGAATATTGGGGTTGTGATGTCACATGGAACATTGGTAACAGGTAGCTACCTCATGACCAAATAGATTGTATTTACACCTAGCCCCTCAGTAGCCTCCAAAGACAAGCCGCGAAGAACTGTAGCTAGATAACATTCTTTTTACGTCAAATCTAGCCAGGTATATGTTTACTAAACTATTTTATAAGTAACAGTAAAACAAAAATATTATGTTTAAATTTTAATGTAACATTTAACATAAACGAAAGAGAAATTCCAAATAACACAATATAAATTTCAACACAATAATTTGCTTAAAACATTGAAAACAAGTTATAAAAGTGATCTGGTGGCAATTACGTATGATGTCCTAATAGGACATATGTCCCTCAAATAGGAGACATACTTAAAAAGGATGTTGTTATGAATGTCTACCTATAACCGCCGAGAATACAAAGATGCAAACATGTCAGTAAAGCGAAAGCATTTTGCCAGGACCATGCCTTTGTAGGGAAAAACATATTATGTTTCTATTTTATGGGTCACTTGAAAAGGATAGAAGCATATTTAATGGTATTTATTTGCTATCTAATTTATTTTTCATCTTTCTAGAAGCCTGTCTGAAGTCTTAATGTATTCTTATTGTATAAATTAATATAAGTCTGGCGAAACAGGTTGAATGCAAAAAGCAGCGTACCTCTTAAACCCACGTCACTGGCTTGTACCAAACTTGTAAATAAAACTATCGACAGCACTTTGCGAAACATGTTCCTATAATATAGACCATAGAACTGACTCATTTCGTCGCTGCTCAGTTGTTATATACAAAGTTTGGATTCTCCAAGTCAAAAACAACTCAACTAAGTACATTGAACTAATAATCTCTAATGTGTCCTTCAACGTAACATCGCATTTGATATTTAATTCATTAACTATTTATTGAAGAAATTATTTACAATAAAACAAGGAATTAAAACTATAAACCTAAAGAGGAAATAAAAATTAAATTACAAAGAAAATATCTTTATAATCATCGCTGTCAGAGGGTGGTAGGGTTCCCAAGACACTGATAGCATTCCCCCTCTGAATAGCTATGCTAATTCTCTGAGAGAAAAATGCTCCAGCCCTGGGATCCCCAAACTTTTCAATTAAACGGGATGATATTTCTTTTACTAATTGATGAGCCCCAGGACCCCAAGGACCTAAAGTCTCAACACCAAACGGGACGAAACAATACTCGTCCGTAAGTGCTGAGTACTTCCTCGACTTCTGAGACTCGGCCAGAGTGGCCGCAGTGCTATTCATTAACTTTATGATGATATTATGCAATTTTATTGACGATTAAAAACGATGTTTTTTGTAGTTTTTTCTTTGTTGTTACATTCGTAAAAAAGTTCTGAAGATCATTTCGTTATGTTGATGGCGACAAACATGTAAGGATTTAAAAGTGTTTGTTAGGCATTTCCTCACATTCCCTTACCAGGCGCGGAGGAGTTGTCCTTGTCAGCGTTGGCAGAGGAGAGCAAGGCCACGGCCACGGGCACTAAGCCGTCGCCATGGCTGAGCTCCGGCTCCGGAGACGAGTTCTTCGCCGGGGGCACCGCGCAGTGCGCCGAGCTCATACACATCGGCGACTTCACCACTAACATAGGGACATGGCATTTAGTGGAAGCTACAAGAAACTGTTTATAGTAGTAGATATGTGTTTTATTGTAGTAAAAGGCTTGTTTTTTGTATTGGTATTAATATATAATATTAATATTAAATAGGGTACGAAATTTTCTATGATATTTCGTTATAATTGTTCATAAAACGACTAGTCCACCGCTGGAACCACCTAGTAGTAGTAACAAACAAGCTATACTGAGTTATGTACTACAAAAAATAAAACACTCATTACAAAAAACTACAATACTTAAGTAAAAGAACGTTTTACGTAAATTAAAAATAAAATTATATAATTTAGTACTATATCTCTCTCTCTGATGGTGCCTCTCCGACTAACGAAGGGTGGCAGTCACTTTGGCAAATTCAGTCCGATCGCTGGCGAGATGGAACAACTCGGCGGCGCTCTTGATTCCCGTCCACTCTCGTATGTTACGGAGCCACGACTTTTCCTTCCAGCTATCTTGCCCATCATAATGAGTTGCAGCAAGTCATATCATACTGCTACTACTATATAATACATACTATTTCGTGGTTTTTATTAAAACCTACCGATTTCACAATTCTTGTCATAAAGGCTAGGGGCCTTACTCCACTAATGCATTTTATGCACAATATTACTTCAGTAGCGATACAGTAAAACTTCAGTGGCCGTAATTTGACACTTTTGGCACTCCACTATGTGCCAAGGTTTAACCAGAGCGATAAAGTCATTGAGGCAGGGCGCGTACCTCGGATCGCTTCCCGGCAAGTTCACTTCCATGTCAAATATTGTCATTAGGATACTGAAAATGGAACATTTGTGCATTTAATGCTTTATTCACGACCATTGACCCTTGCGGGGTAATCAGAGGTTCAGGTGTCATCTCCGCAATTGCGAAGGCAGTAATTCTATGGCCACCTCGCTGCCACGTATTGACCAGATAGTCAGTACAAACAACTGAGCTGCGTCGAAGTACTTAAAAGTGAAAACTCTAAGTGTATTAAACTGAGAGACCAATGTTGCATACATACATACACATCACGCCTAATTCCCTGTAGTGGGGTAGGCAGAGATCACGGATTCCCATTTGATCCTGACAGACCAATTTCGCTTCATTGACATTCATACATCCTCTCATACACTCTCGGCGGTTATAGGTACTCCTAACGTCACCTTTTTTCAATATAGCGTCTATCTGACTGATATATGTCTTATTAGGGCGGGCCCCTACGTAACCGCCCTTCCACTTCACTCACGTTGAATCCAATTTAATAACAAATGATGAGAAAATCAATATGGTAAATACTAAGTACTGTCTCCCTAGGGATAACTGGAGATCCAAAGCTGCCGGTGGGTGAGCTTACTCGCATTTTATCTCAAAGCTAGGTTCTGCAGCATTGGTCATTAAACGGATACGCAATATATGGACCAGTGCTTTATATAGACCACTTTCACAGCATCAGGTGTAGTGGCGTCTTGCTGCGGGGCAATGCTGCCAACATCAGCACGAGATTCGTCTCACGTAAGAGCGCTGTCCGCTGCCTTTGCAGAATGGGCCCAAGAGTAACACTTGGCAAAAACACTCATTGATTTTGGTACGCGTTTCAGTTCTATCCGGAAATAATAACTCCAAGTTCGAGAATGTTCTTTATTTGTACACACAGTATACGCACTTGTACTAAGTGAATTATTTTAATGCCATAATAGTCAATTATCCAAAAGCAATTGATTCTTTACGGCAAAAAGATCTAACAATATTATGATTTTCAAAGTTATATATTAATTGTTAATTTTGGGCCCGGTGTTCACAAATACAAAAAACATAATTAGCATTTCACGACATGTGTATGCAAACTGCCTTTTTATTATGCAGGGTAGTCAGAGGCTTGAGTGCCCATCTCCGAAATTTCTAATGAGGCATGCGTAGTCCGCGTTTCACTAGATAGACAGCATTCAATTTGATAGGTAGGGAACCGTATCGCCGTATAAAGGGCTGTGTATTATCTATCTCGACGGATAGGCAGGTTTCCTCAGGATGTTTTCTCCCACCGTTTGAGACTGTAAATTATGTACAAAAACAAAAAACACATTATTAAATTTCATTCCTTGGTACATGCCGGAACAGGGATTCGAATCTAGTACCTCCAATAAAAGCAGGAGGTATTACCCACTTACGGGTAATACATATTCATATTATTATTATTTAAGCATGTTCATATGATTGGTTTTCATAGAATTCGATTGCGTATTTGTTTATATTGCAATTCAATCTCTATGTATAATTGGATGGCTGATTACATGATTCGTTACATTACGCTTCTAATTGAGCCCAGCATACTATGATTAAATCAATCAAATTCGTCGTGTTAAATTTCACAGCCATATTATCGAAAACCAAGTTGTCAAGAGCAAGTAATTCCGCCTTAAGAATTCGGGGTCTGTCAACATTCGACTCAAATGAAAAACATTTCATGAAGATAATTGTTGAGCATTGAGTCGATGAAAGCGTTTGTTGCATATCCTGATGATAGGTTCAATGTCAACCCGTCATCTGTCTGGATCCAAATACTCTCGTCTCCTTCTCTCATTAGAGAAAAGCGGACACAGGTGTCAAATAAGTAATCTTTCTATAACGGGAGGAACAGTCGGGCTAGCCCACAGACTACGTGTCGCTCAGCGAGCAATGGAGCGTTCAATGCTGGGTATCTCGTTAAGGGACAGAGTCCGGGATGAGATTATCCGGCAAAGAACCAAAGTGATACACATAGTCTATCGCTGTTGTAAACTGAAGTGGCAGTGGGCCAGACACGTCTGTCGTAGGACCGACGACCGCTGGAGTAAAGCGGTTCTTGAGTGGAGGCCACGTCGCGGCAAACGTAGTGTAGGACGCCCCCCTGCTAGGTAGACCGATGACCTCAAGAATGTTGCTGGTAGTGGCTGAAAGATCGTCTTTTGTGGCGCACCCTCGGGGAGGCCTACGTCCAGCAGTGGACTAATACAGGATGATTGATTGATTGATTGAAGCAACGATTGGCGTGGTAATTCTCTAGATATGTGACAATACGCTGCTGTTGGGTTCAGTGAGAGAAAACTATTACTCTATTCCAGTATTTCAGGCGACTCGTGAAATATGCTGATACGAAAGGCAGCTAGCTCCCACTACTCTAGATGTTTGTTTTTGTCCGCAGAGCCCCTACAACGCTGCAAATCAAGCCTTATCTGTGTGTCGGAACAAATCGATTGGCGGTGTCACGCGTGACTAAGGTATAGATGGGAAGCAGCGAGCTGGCCGAGCACACAAGCTGAAGAAACTGTCAAGATGACGTCCCTCCTCGCAATATCGTTGTTCCTCATGAGCGCTACCCTTCTGCCAATGTCGGCGAGTGGCCAGGAGGTGAGTTTGCGCTGCTCTCTGAAGGAGACTTGACGACTCCTTTATGAGACCTCCTGTTGTCTTTTCCTTGTGCCGTTTCTAAAAATAAATCACATTTAGCGCGACGACCGCGATCTGTGCTTGGCTGGGACGAAAATGGTTCTTGCCGGCATGTCGTAGGAGGCGACTAAGAGACTAGGGATAAATAGAATCTAATGGGCGATGGTCTAGCTACCTGTATCACAACCCCAATATTTATGCTAAGAAGTGATCCAGGAGATATTGTATCTCCGGGGTTCTGTCCATCAGAAACGGATTTAAATCGATCCATTGAAGTAGACACTAGTCAGCATCGTACCAATACAAGGTGATAGTCAAACCACCTTAAGCCAAGAGCTCTGCGTATCTGGTGGACCCTCGCGTCGTTAAGGGGGGAATAGAGACATGGGATTTCGCGTATTACAGAAACCTAATGTAACCTATTACAATGTAATTGGTCAGGTGGTGGTAAGATAATTTAGTTATTCTTTAGATTTGTATAAATTATGGAATAAGGAATAATTTTTTAACTTATGGTAGTGAAAGTTGGGTATGGCAAAAGAAGCATGAAAGTAGAATCAATGCCGTCGAAATGCGGTCACTGAGAAGCATGTTAGGAGTAACATTGAATGATAGAATTAAAAATAGTGTGATAAGGGAAGGTTGCGGTTTGAAAGAAGATGTAGTGACTAAGATTAAAAAGAGCATGCTTCGATGGTTTGGACATGTTATGCGGATGAGTGATATCAGATTGACAAAAGGAATATATATGAGTGAAGTGGAAGGGCGGTTACGTAGAGGCCGGCCTAATAAGACATATAACAGTCAGATATTTATTTATAGACGCTATTTTGAAAAAAGGTGACGTTAGCAGTACCTATAACCGCCGAGAGTGTATGAGAGGATGTATGAATGTCAATGAAGCGAAAGTGGTCTGTCAGGATAGAGACAAATGGGGATCCGTGATCTCTGCCTACCCCTCTACAGGGAATCAGGCGTGATGTGTATGTATGTATGTATGTTTTTCACTCAGCCGTGAATAAACTCATTAATTTTCATGTATAGCTACTTATTGGAGGAGAGGTTCCAATCGCAAAACCAAACGAGGCAGAATACCAGCTCAAAGCCGTAAAAGCACTGATTTACTACTTGAATGGATCGCAAGAGTATTCTTTTGTAAAGGTCACTTCAGGAACATCGCAAGTCATAGATGGAGCGCGTTACAGGTTAGTTTTTCTTGCACAAACGGAAGATGAAAAACGTTCATTGAATTGTTCAGGAGTGATTGACAATGTAGTCCCACATATAGATGAAGATCAAGTGTCGAGTTGCGAGTGCATACCCATATTCTATTAATATCGATTTGCTCCCATACTCTTCATTTCCGGCTCAACGTTTAAAATATTTGGAATCCGTCACCTGATCTGTGGAGTTTCTTTGCCACTTTCTTCTCCACTCTACCGACAAGTCGAAAGTGGACTCATCTGTTTTCTCTCATATAATAAATCAATACAAAATTTGAAGTAACAATAAATGAAACAAGAACCTATTCAGCCTTCTTCTTTACCCTTCTCGACGTTCTAAGCTTCGTCGACTGCACAACATTCGCGAACTTAGGTATATTGAACAGGCTGGACAATGCGATGCAATCTCCCGAGCATCGTTCCAATGAAGGTGTAGCTATGCCCAGCATGACCACCACGCAACGTCACACTAAATTTCACTATTATGGCGTTCAAAATAATTCACTTAATGTTAAGTATTAAATCACATTCGAGCCACAGAGCACAAAAGGTAACTTTTAGTATGAAGCAGTCAGCGGGGGTCCCTCAAGGCTCGCATTTCTTTTCCTAGTTTACATAAATGACTTGCCTTTTGTATTAAGAGATAGGTGCATGGCGGTCCTTTTGGCTGATGACACATCTCTCGCCTCTAAAATTAGCAGGAAGATTGATGAGTCGCAACCAATAAACTTTTAATATATACATGTTGTTTTACATAAATATCGGTACTCTACATAGGCGGGCGCGGGTTAAGCCCGCTTCGTGAGTCCTTAGCCTAGTCACCCTTAGCGCGGTGAAACACACATGCCGCAATGGACAACTCTACTGAGACGCTTGGTTCCGCGTGCTCAAGACCAAGTTTGGATTCGCGAGTCACGTCGGGGCGCACCATCGGCGTTGTGGAGTCGCCGCCATCGGACACCATGTGGAGCTCATCATCATCAAGGTTACGACATCGAGTCAACGAAGGCACCAGAAACCTATTGTTCGCAAACAATAGACGGTCGGGACGCTGCCACGACTTTAATGTAAACAACTCGGATTTGAATAAGCGAATGTGGGCCTTACATACATACATACACACCACGCCTGATTCCCTGTAGAGGGGTAGAGATCACGGATCCCCATTTGTCCCAATCCTGACAGGCCACTTTCGCTTGATGTCAATGCATACATCTTCTCATACACACTCGGCGGTTAATGGTATAATAGGCGGTATATTTCCAGATAGAACCCAAGCACGTAACAATAGATTCAAATCAAGTTTCAGCCATAATTTTTGTATCTTAGTCCTAAGCTTTATAACCATGTAAGTAAACTAATTACTATTTATAATTTATGCTACTATGATTGTAAACATAAAATCCTCTCCCCCTCACATATGAGCATACTGAAGCATTGTTAAAACCTATGATCTAAACATATTTTATGTTAGTTCTAACGTACCAACTGTTGTTACATAAGAAATGTACCAACTGCTGTTTTACCTCACTACAATTCCTTATAATTATGTGCATTTATTTGGGTTGAGCTTACCCATCCTAAGCTACAGGGCTTTGCCCTTTTTTAGGGGGTTTGTTCTTATGTACTTATAATGTGAAGGTTTTTTCCAATAAACATTTTAACTTTTTTTTACTTAATATTAGTACATTATGTTATTATAATAAGATATATTACCCTTGTTTTGAAAGAGAACATCTTTTTAAATATTATTCAAGGATTCTATTTAGTTCTTCTAATTTGACCTTAGAGGAATCTAAGTAAAAGAATGCATATTCGCTTAGTAAAAAGTTTTGGTTAGAAATTAAATATGCTGGTCGTATTTTCTTTGGAATCGACACTACGCAGGTTTAAAAAGATTTTCCTCTGCTGTTTTTGTTTATTTTCCATATTTTTTTATTTAATTTATTTTTCATTGGATCTCCGACATCACTATACTCAAATTGGAGTAAGGTTTAAAATTCATATATAAAATATATCAAATAAATGAAATCCATTTCTATCTTATTAAAGTGAAATTATAAAAATGTGAACAATCGAAATTACAATTGAAATATGATAGGTAAATTATAAATTTAATAATTATAATTTTGCATATGATTCGTGAATTCGTTTTAAAGTTAATAATTAATCGATTTCGGCATTTTACAATAAAATTATTAATTCGTCCCAAAAACCGGTTTTTAACAAATGTTTGCCAATGGAAAATAATTATAATAGCCTAGTTTCCACTATGTAAAATATGTGATGTTTTTATGCCATCCGCATTCTTAGATTGATTAGGAATCGTTTGGACATGTTTAAAACTCTGAAATATTAAGATATAATTGTAAAAAGTAATTTTAAAGATTATATATTATTGCACGGATATCACGTGACCAAAAACGGAAATAAAATACGGGCTTTTTTTATTATGACGTATTTTATCACGATTCACGATAATTTTGACCAATCAGCAACGGTTAGCCATAGCTAAGTTTTATAAGGTAAACTTGTAAAAGTAGAAATAAAGGGAGGTTATTTTACGAGATTTTAAGAGATATAAGGATAGCATAATTATGTAATTTACGATGGATAAGGATGGTTGGTTGGTAAAAGTTTTGCGATGTAGGTAACCTCAAAGTTGAGCCTCGAAAGTATGTATTAAAATAGACAATTAAACAAATAATACACTCAAAGTGGTCCTCACAAAAGAAAATTATAGATTTATCAGATATAGTTTCCAGTTCTAGATTTCTTCCCGCTAGTTGCAACCACTTCTTTCTTATCGCTAAGTTATTGTTTGGTACAGTGATAAATAGTTTTTCCGGTGTCTTAATCGATGTACCTACTTTTGCACTGGGGCACACAACAATACTTATAACTCATCTTTTCTAAATAATTATAGATTATGCACTAAATTGTTTATATCACCTACCTAACCTAAAAATGTTGTTGGTTTATTTACTATAGAAAATACGTCATACTATCACGCAAATGATATAAAAATGGCCAATTTTCGAAATCACTTTTTCCACTATATCTCAAAAACTGTGTTTTTAGCCAACATCAGCGGCTCACGAGAGATAGATCTTGTCATTTGCTATCGATTGACGTATAAATCTTCAGCATAACTAGGGGCTGAGGGGTCGACATCAGACTTGAAAAGTTATCTGCCAATTACGTTGCAGCGCTGAATAGCCTGTATCTCCCTAACTGTTTATTAAGCCATTATCATCTATTGACAGTAGTTACCCAACTAGTAGTGCTATGTAATAACATAGACTTCATTATTCTTGCATATTGCCACCCCCATACCCCACTATGGGGGATGAATATTATGTCATTAGATAAGTGGCTTTATTTTAGTCCTATGATGTTAGTTGTTTTTGACTAGATGTGATTTTCACAAGGTTTATTTGAATATTTGTGAGGAAAGTACGAAAATCATTTTATAGATACTTTCCAACGTGAATTTCGACCCCTCAGTCCCTTCACAGGGGGATGATATTTGTACCAATTGATAGCCCTAAATTAGACTTATATTCGATATAGTGTACGAGGTGGCTAAATGGCCAGATGTCATGTTATATTGGAAAACATATTTCAAATATTTGTTATTCTGTTTCTTCAGCTTATTGTCTACACTTTGCTTAATAGCAGGGGGTGAATATGCTATGGCGTGATAGCATTTTTTCAGCACGTGCCATTGCATATAGATTTTTAAGTCATATGTGTAGTTTCACTATGTTACGGACATAAATACATAGTGCATGAAGAACAAGTCATTATGACGATAATATAGTATATTTCTTCATACATATCAATTATAATGCATCTTTAATCATCGAAGAAGTGTTTTTTTTATTATAATTAGCCTATTTAGCATAGATTTATTTATTTTATTACATCGATTAACCAAATCCGAACAAAAAAAATTTAATTTGGTCGGGTTATATTGGCAGATAACTTCACACCGGTGGATTTATTATGCAACGAAGGGATAAAAGATGACGGAATGTTCGAGACAAGCGCACAAATAAGATTAATTTCAGATTCTATGGAACATTCATTTCATTAACACTGTAAAATCTGAAACGATTAAATTTAAGGCATATTACTATGTCAAACACAATAAACATTTCCAACACCTAAGCTAAAAGAAATTCATAGGAACTGTCACCGTAAACGTGGCTTAAAATATTCCTTCAACCCTTGGGTTCCGAACTGAGCGAACGATATTTTCTGTTTCAATTTGGTTAACTATCTAAGTCATTTAAGATTAGTTAACGCTAAATTATGCTATGAACTATGCACTTATCACTAGGGAAAGATCTCCCCCATACAAAACCTCTAACTGTCGATTAATCATGACTACGGTTATTTATAGCAACAATATACACAAAACAGATACAATTTATAACTATATATCAGTTGTTAGTTTCTAGCATCGCTGCGAACGCTACAGTTACCTAGATATTCAATTAGGTATTATGAAATCCTATCAAATAAAATACTATACAAAAGAGTATGTGGACACACCGCAGAGTCGTGACAGAGGGGTCCCGACCCTGCAGTGTGGGAAGATACGGGGGATAGTCTATAAACGAACCTAGCCACCAATAAGGTGTGTGTACCTAACTGGCCCTAAGTCCCTATAGCCTAACCCGAATATATACTTATATATAATAAGTGTGTCAGACGTGTGGCGCGTGGATGTGGGGCAGCCGGAGCCACCAGGCATAAAGTGTGCCTAGCCGTGTGTAGTGCCTAACGGTAGGGAAGGCTACGCCTCTAGACCTAAAGGCGCGGCCGGGAGCCTAGGTTGGGGGATCAAAGGTTTAGGTGTGAGGATTTTCACGTAGCTGGTGAGCCAGACTCAGCGCCACCATTTGAGACTGAAGGTGTCTTTGCCACTACGGGAGGAGAGGTGAAGAAATGAGAACGCTACAATGTTCGTAACGATCTAGTTTATTGAGTAAAGTATCAGTCTTGTTATACAACAATGCGAGAACGAGTGATTGACGTCAATGCTACTGCCGCCGCCTCCCCGCGGACTCGGAGCTGCTGCCGCTGCATTTGCTGACTTGCAGTCTTGCACCGCTGCCATCACCGTCACTGCGCCAGATCCTCATCAGCATCTTGGTGGCACCTTTTTGTGGTTGGCGTCAGCATTCTAACACTGTGGCCAAGAGCACTGACCTCGGCCGGCGCGGTATGTACACGTGATCGTGGACAGTATGTATACAAGCATCAAAAACCTATTAGAATCATTAAAAACATGTTGACGAGGTTCACGTTTCGTCGATCAAGACATTCGAAAGAAAAACAACTTAAAACATTTTATGATATACGAAAATAATAGTAAAAACAGAACACGTACTTTTTATACAATTTATAACTTTAATAGTTTCAAGACTGATACAAATGATGCCAATTTCGTAATGGTCTAGTGCATGTATTATAGATGGCGCTGAGTAACTCGACCCATAACAAACATTCACGTCTCTTAAGTCTTTTATTCGCTTTTTGTGTTCATTGTTCATGGCGAGGCAGTTTGTTAGTCAATCATAAAACGAAAAGGTACATTATGTAGCATAAAAGCAGGATCATGAGCAGGTGTACTGGAACTTGTTCGATGGTAAAATTTATTATATTTACAAGTGACTTTCTATAAACGTATGTTATCGAATTACGGTAAGTTAAAATTATGCACTATGATTTTTATGATTTTACTTTACGTACCTCAACTTAAACAGGAGGTTTCCATTCTCTTTGTTAAGAGTCGAGTTTGCGCGACATCTAGACTGATAAAATGGCAATTTACAACCCCATTATTTTACATCGTAAACCTTCACTCAACACCTCAGGGAGCTCTAAATCGATATCTGTCGGATGTTGGGACCGATGGAACTAGACAAGTCGATACTGAAATTCGTTCACGCGCAATAGGACGGAGGCGCTGTCAAGTCCGCTAATAAGTCCAACTCGTCCGCTGTCAAGTTGTCTCTGTGCTTCGGCCAGTCATCTTGGTGAGTCCTTCGGAAGTCTGCGAGCGCTTTCCTTATAGACGACGGTATGGGGTCCGGAGCGTTGGTGTGCCTCGATAGCTCTTCTAGTACTACGCCTATTTTAGGTCCCAAACTGTAGGGCCTGGATGCTAGGTACGCGCAGAGACCTAGCACTCCGCTGTGACGCTCCACGATGATGCTGGACCTACAGCTCTTCATCACTTTCTTGAGAGTGGTGTCTTCGTCGCGTAAGGCCCCGCAGTGCATCAACCCGGTGAACAGCTTCGCGGCGGCTTGTCGGACCTGCAATGTGACCACGCGGCATTCAAATGAGACCAGGATTTGTACTTATTTGATTATACGGCTGATAATAACGTCAGTTCTCACGCGTGCAACTATGAAGAGTGCTGACTGTGTCTCTCGTGTGTAGACCGATTGCAATCTACGTTCATGCGTCATTATTTAGTTAGGTTTATACTTATATAGCATTTAGAACTGACTATTTTCGCATGTCTTCTTAAATAGCTTATAGAAATAAAACCATATTGCATTGCGAAACCAGTGAGTGTGTATAGGTGTATGAGCGTCACCTAAGCAAAGGAATCCGTGGCATGCATGCATGTGCAAGCTCACCTCCAACCTGGGATCCTTCATGAGCCTCAGCGCGAACTGTTCCGCCTTGTTGGCCCGCTCGGGCACCTGGTGCAGCATCGGCAGACTGTAGAACATGAGCGGCTGCGAGAACTCCACGCAGGCAAGCCTCGCCCACCACGATTTGCTCTTGGACACGTCTTCCAGACACCGCAGAGCCGTTTCCAGGTCTTGTTCGTTGTGGATGGTCATGGCTAAGCTCGCTAGGAAGCTGTCAGCTGCCCTGCCCAGTTCGTCGTGGGGCTGGGGCGGCCCCCGCGCGGACAGGGCGCAGGCGATAGGCATGAGTTCGTAGTGCTTGATCGTAGAGGAGTGCACGCCGCGGACGATTAGGCCCATGCAGCCGCGGAGTACTGGAATTGGAATAGACGTCGTAGAGTTTATGTACTTGGCTGTACTGGTAAAAAGTTATTAAATCCGATCACACGAAATCAATAAGGATCTCATAACCACCAATAAATGGAATAGCCGCTTAGGTTATCCCTAGCAACTCAACTACTACATATTCTGTGTAGCAAATTATTTTAATTCCTTTTTATTGAGTAGCGTGCGTTTCACCAAAGTCCAGTTTCCTAACAACACCACGTAGTAATGAGAGGTTGCCGGAGAGACATACTAAGTCCCATATACGACTACATTGATATTTAATTAGAAAACACGTCGTTTTTATCTCTCTTGATTATTTGCTATCTAAGTTCGTCAATATCTGGCCTAAGCCCTAAATCTGGCAGTAGTGTTTTGAAAAACAACGTCGTCGCCATATTGGATACAGTAAGAACTAACGTGCACCCACCAGTAGTAAGCAAATTGATAGCTCTCGCGTGAGCCTTGGGCCCAGGGGGCAGGCTGTCCCCACTTATCCTGAACTCTGTGTCCAGGGTCGAGGATAGAGACTTGGTCGGATGGCTCAGGATGGCCACTGAGGACTCGCTGGCTGAAGGGCCGGCTCGTTCTGATGAATCTGGTGATGGGGAAATGGAATCAATTAAAAATGTAAGAGAGGTTTTGGCTGTCTTATGGCTTTTCATAAACTAGATAAAAGGTGGTTGTCTAAGGTTTAATGTTATGGTTATGCATACAAATAATTATCTAAAAATGTAGTAAAAAAATTTTATGGCTTTATTACATTACAATATAGATAACCTTTAAATAATTGTATCAAAACGTGTCACTTTACTAGGACGTATGTTACAGTAAATTGAAATAAAGATAGTCAAAGTCCACCTTATGATATATGCCTTTGAAACGAGAAATCTGTTAATATTAAACATTTATGATACACGCATACACATCACGCCCTTTTCCCTATATTTTTACAATGTATATAATATAAATTAAATAAAATGAAATGTTGGTACAATAATTATACAGGGTGTAACAGAAGAGTGTAGTCATACTTTAAGGCTAGATTCTCTATCACCTACTTAGTGTAATTGTAAAGTTTTAGCTCGATATCTTAAAATCTACAATTTTCCATAATCTGATACTCAAAAATGAGTAAGTACCTAAGTACAAATATTACAATGTCCCATCCCTTTTTTTTTTACGTCAGGAAATCCCCACGGATATCCGCCGGCTCTGGGGTGCCGGAGGGTTATGTCGGACTCGAACCGACTAAAACCTGACGGTGACCTTCGGGTGCCTCATTGGCCAGGGCCGCGGGAACGCGTGAGCATAACATCACGCGACCCCGAGCGGCAGTGAGCGCCGGACCCTGTCCCGAGCTAACGCTTAGGGCGGAAGGAGAGATTCTCCCGCCCGAACCCTAATGGGAGGCGCGCAGGTCACGCGCACACCATCCCGAGGCCGTAACTAGCGGGGGCACACATACCCCAGTATGGTGCCCCACCGGCCTCAAGTGGGGGGGAGGAGGCCGTGGAAAGCCCTCCTCCTGGCCCCGGCTCTCCGGCGGCGGATTCGGTGAGAGGAAGGGTCCAACTCCCGCTCCCTCTCCGCCGCCTCCTTCTGCGAAATCACCACTTCGCAGAAGTCCAGAACCGCTTGCCAAGCCCCTTCGTCACCGACCATGGAACTGACCAAGGCCGGCAAGGACAGGGCACACCCCACCGCTGCGACGAGACAACGGCGCTCTTCAGCCCAGGCTGGGCACTCCACTAGGGTATGCTGCGCCGTGTCGTCGTCACAGCCGCAATGATGGCACTCGGTCGTTGGCTTCCTACCGGCGATCCGGTGCAGGTAATGGCCGAAACACCCATGGCCTGTTAGCACCTGCACCATGCGGTAGGTCAACGACGCCGATCTGTCCGTCCACTCCCGTAGGACCGGACGGACCGCCTCGACAGTCCAGCGGCCGGCACTTGGTTCCGCCAGCTGCTCTCGCCACTTGTCCAGTACGGACTGCCAGGCTTGGAGTTTCCGCACTCTCACCTCCCTGGGAGGAGGGTCTTCGTTCCTTTGGCGGAGGGCCGCGCGCCAGCGGTATATGGACGCTTGCGCCTCCGCCTCAAGATCCCAGGGGGGACTTCCTGCTAGGACGCAGGCCGCCTCGTACGATACCGTGCGGTATCCGCGTATAACCCCGACGGACATTGCCCTCTGAGCTCTTCTCAGAGGGGTGAAGATTCGGGCCGTCAGGGCTCCCGCCCACACGGGTGCTCCATACAGCGCTATGGAGCGCACTACACCAAGGTAGAGGCGACGGCGTCCTTCCAACGGCCCCCCGACGTTCGGCATTACTCGCCGCAGCGCATTCGCCGTTCTTACGAGTCGGGGGGCGAGCAGCTTGAAGTGCTCGCGGAAACTCCATCGGCTATCGAGAGTGAGCCCAAGGTACTTGATATGGGACTCCACCCCGATACGAGTACCACCAATCACGATATGGGACCCGGCTGGTGGCGCGCGCCGAGGGCCATGAAAGCAGACCGCCTCGGACTTATGCAGCGCCACCTCGAGTCCCAGTTGCCTTATCCGTCTCACCACCTGCCACACCGAAATGGTGGCGAGACGGGATGCCTCCCTGAATGAGCTCCCTCGGGCGGTGACCAGCGTGTCATCAGCGTAACATGTTACGCCCGCGCCCGCCAGGAGCCTCACTCTCAGCACCCAGTCGTAGCCAACGTTCCAAAGCAAGGGGCCCAGAACTGACCCCTGAGGAACGCCGCACGACATCTCCCACAGGTGCTGTCGGCCATCACGCCCAACACACGTGATAGTCCTCTCGCTAAGGTAATTCCCGATCAGCCTGCTCAGGTATTGAGGCACTCCGTGATATCGGAGCGCCTCCCTGATGCAGGCCCAGGGCAAGGTGTTAAACGCGTTGGCTATGTCCAACGACACTGCCAGCAACACCTCACCCCGTGCCACCGCTTCCTCCGAGAGGGCCCTGACGCGAAGGACCGCGTCCACGGTCGATCGGCCCCCCCGGAACCCGTACTGCAAGGGTGACAGATCGGGCCCGACACGCGAGAGGTGCCCAACGAGGCGACCCGCTAGTACACGCTCAAAGAGCTTTCCCGCCTCGTCAAGCAACACTATTGGGCGATACGCCGAGGGAGACTCTGCTGGCCGCCCGTCCTTCTTCAGGAGGACAAGTCTTCCCACTTTCCACGCTTTGGGGAACCGACTTGCCTCCAGACAGGCGTCCAGCAGCTTTCTGTAATCCTCCCCAAGGATCTCAAGAGACAAGGCCAGAGCTCGGCCCGGAACGCCATCCGGGCCCGGAGCCTTATTCAGCCGGAGCTTGAGAGCAGCCGCACGCAACTCGGCCTCCGTCACCGCCGGCGCAGGACAATCAGGCCCCGCTCCTCGCGAGCGGGGAACCATTGCCGGCGGCTGCTGCTCGGCCCCTCGCGGAAATAGGGCCGACACGACGCTCTCAAGCAACCGGGGCTCGAGACTCTCCGTGAGAGGGGGCGCCCATGGGCGGAGTTTGCCCATCACCATTTTGTAAGGGCGCCCCCACGGGTCTGCGTTCAGAGTCTCGAGCAACTCCGCTCTGGCTCTGGCCTTGGCATCGCTGATGGACAGGTGCAGCCTCTTCCTACACGCTCTATACGCAGCGTACAGCTGTGCCTCCACGTCGGCGTCGCGGTTCCGCCTTCTTCGGAACCTGGTGTACCGGCGCCTCGCCGCTACGCAGCCCCTTCGCTGCTCGGCGATCTCTACGGACCACCTGTACTACCTGACGCCTAGGAGATTTTGGCTGGGCCCGGGGCATTACGGAATCGCAAACTGCCGTCATTGCGCCCCGGAACCACTCGGCCACTTGATCGATCTCCACAGGTCCGGCAGGAAAGTTAGGCCGGACCTGGACGATGGAGGCTTCCATCAGCAACTCTTTGTCTAACCTCTCGAGGCACCACCTCGGGGAGGACCCATTGTTGTGTCCTCTGGGACGGACTCCAGTAACATCAGGAGCGGTGGAGAGACCGAATCGGATATACCGGTCATCCAACAGTGTCTCCACCGACTCCAAGACAGTCCAGTCGCGGACAGTGCGCGCGAGGCAGGGGGTCGCAAACGTCAAGTCTACGATGGACCCCCCCTGTTGGCGCACGCAGGTATGGGCCGACCCCCTGTTCAGCAGAACTAGGCCGGCAGCCGCTGCCCACGACTCCAAAATCTCGCCACGACGATTAGTTGCGGGGGAGCCCCACAGTTGGGACTTCGCGTTAAAATCCCCCGCAACCAACACTTCTCTGGGTCGGGCACGAGATGTTAGTATGTGCCCGACCTCGTCGACAAATTGTTCAAACTCGGCGAGACTTCGGTTTGGGGAGAAATACACGGCGACCAATAAGATCTCTCCCCAAAGGACTGCCACGTACCCCGGGCCCCTCCCGATGAATGAAGGGGGCGGTACGTTCATCCCAGAGGACACAACGGCGACCGAGTCATCAGAGGCCCCAAACCAGCTGTCCGGGACGAAATAGGGCTCGGCCACCACGGCGACATCGATCATCCACTGCGCGACCGACTGAAGAAGGAGATCTTGAGCGGCGGCGCAGTGGTTGATGTTCGCCTGTAGGAGGCGGAATCGCGGCATTTAAGCCTCCATCGCCTCCTCTTCCCTGCGTGTGGCTGCAGGGGGTGCCGGAGCTGAAGCCGCGGGTTGCACCCCGGTCCCTGAGGCGCCGACTCGTTTTTTGCCCTTCGAGGGGCGGGACCCGGTGCAGCCCTTGCTGCCCGCCCTGTGGTCTGCGGGCCTTTTCAGGGCGGCGCAGAGGTTACAGTGGGGCGGATTCCCACACTGTCCAGCTTTGTGGCCGGTCCGTGGTCCGTCTCGGCGGTGCACACGTGCCTCACGTGCCCGGCTAGGAGGCACCTGTAGCACCGCTGGGGTCTTGGGTCCAAGAGTTGAACCCTGACCGAGACGAACCCGACCAACAGGCGTCCGGCCACTACCTTTTTTGCCGCGACGGTGGGGCACTTGACCCAGGTGGTGCCCGTTCCCGCCGCAGAGAACTTTAGCTCCCCAATCTTAATTGCTTGGGGAGAACAGGCCCCGGCTTTTGCGACCTCCTCGGTGACCTCCTCGGGGGTGACGGAGTCGTCGAGCCCCGTCAGCCTCAACTCCGCGCACTTTACGGGCCTGGACACCCTGACTAGGTCCTTGTCCAGGACCCCTTGGAGTTTTACCGCCAGGGCATCTGCCCTGTCGGCGCTGGCGGCCCCCGGAAGCTCCAGTAGCCTCCCGCCGGTGGCAGTGTGGCGCACACGAACGCCCTGCGCTCCGAAGTCCTCGGTGGCCAGCTTGGTCTTGGCCACCCGGAGCACGTCAGCGAACGCGACGCCCTTCTCCTGCCCCTCCGGCGATATAGAGGACTACGCACAGTGAATCGTTTCATACAAGTTAGGACACGGAAATTATTTTTTTGTGTTTTTGCGATCTGAAGTAACTGACTAGTAATAAAACATAGAAATTATAAAAAATAAAGCATTTATTGAGAAAAAAAAAAATTAATGCATCAATACAAGCAAAATTTTAATCTCCCGATAATCTCCCAATTTTCTGGTCGATTTTTCTTTTTGAAGATTTAGTCACATTCCGGAAGCCAAATTTTTTCATAACATAATTAATAACATGCTTATTCCGATGTTTTTGTGGTTTAGAACTCCATACTTGAAACCTACAAAAATGACAAAAAAACAATGATGTAAACTTTTGTAAAGTCTAAAAGTGGTAATTATCAAAACTACGATAAATACCGATTATTTTAATTAATATATCAAAATTGGTACAAATCGGTACAACAAAGAATAGCTGCCCTTCCTCACAACTGTGGACCAGCCCTCCGCCATGTTGGGCGGTGCCGGTGGCAGGTGGCGAGGGGCCCCTTCCTCTGTTTGTCCCCCCCTCGCAGCGGGTTTAGGGGGGGAACGTTTGTCGGCCGCAAGCGGCGGGCGGACACGGGCAGGGGCGGGCAGGAGGCGGCCCTCCAGCCCTGCGATCTTGGCGTCCATCATGAACCCAAGTTGGCTCATGAGGGACGCCACGAACTCGGAGTCCAGCCCCGATGGCCGGCTCTCCGGTGCTCTCGTTGGCGGCGCCGGCGCCGGGCGCGCCGCGCGGACCTCCTCCCTGAGAGCCGCCATTTCTGCTCGGAGAGCGTCAACTTGTCCCTGCAGGCGGGCATTTTCAGCCTACAGGGCCTTCGTCTCCTCCTAGACATTGCGACCCCGAAGAGCCGCGACCGCATCGGAGATGGACTCCGCAGCTTCCTTTAGGGCCCTTATGCTGGTACCCTTGAGGTTCGCCGACTTCTGCGCGACCGCAAGGACAGCCCTTACGCCGTCCTCCGCCGCGTCCGCTATCCGGTCTGTCGACAATCCCTCAAGGGGGCCCCTCTCCGCCGCTTTTTTTCGGGCTAAAGCAGTCAGGCAGGCCACTTGCTCCTCTTTAGAGATTTCCACCTCCGCCTGCCTGACTTGGAGCAACTCCCATTGGGCCTTGGCTCTCCCCACATATGCACCTGTGGTGGGAGGCCTGCCTCTCCCCCTCTTCACGGGGGCGAAAACCGTGGACCCTCTGTCCGTGTCGCTCCCCGATCCCTGGGAGCCCTCGTTGCTCCGCACTTGTCGCCGCTTGCGGCCTCTTTCAATTAGAGGCGAGCCACGGCTCGCCTGCCTTTCGATGTCGGAGCTCACCTCCGACATCGGTCCCTCGTCCCCACTGGGGACAACTGACGAGGGCCGGGATTCCCCGGACCCTCCCTCTTGCGTTATTATTTTGTTATTTTTATTTGTGTTCATATCCATTTGGTTCCCACGAGTTCCGGGTTTTTGACGCTGCGCCGCCGCAGTGACCCGGTTGCGACGGCGCCCCTACTACGCCTGGGGGGACAGGACTTCCCCCAGGGTTGGCCGCTAGTGACTGATCAACCCGCCAGCCGCTCTCTCGAGCATCCCGACGCCGCGCGAGGCCCATGTGGGCGCCCCAACGCCGGGAATTGTTTATTAAATTAATTATTTATTAGGCCGATCGCTTGACCGCTACTCACAGGGTGGGCCACGTGAAGGCTTGCCTCATCCACCCCAATCTGGTTTCCCTTCAAAACGTATAAATGTCCCATCCCTAGTGCAACTGAAACCAACTAGTAAACAGAGAAAGACAAAAGAAAGTTCGACGCCTTCATGATTACCGCAAGGAAATTCAATTCGCACTATTTCCTTAGCATTAAGTCTCATTTTCCTGAGACATCGGCATTCGTCAAAAGAATCAGTGCGCCGCCGCACGGCCTCCGCCTGCTACCTATTGCAGTACATTGTGTTATTGAGAATTGAACGTTATTCATTACGCAATAAGGCTCAAAATCTGTTTGTAGTAAATATGGATTGGGATTTTTGTCGGCGATTCAAAGTTTGTTTACTTTTCAGTAGGTTATTGAGAATTGTAGTCTGGGACTAAAATAGAATGTAACCGGCTGCCTTCTACCCGGCATGTCGTAAAAGGCGACTAAAGGACTAGAGGGTTTGTTAGGTATATATGTAGGTAACCAAACAAATTTATCTGACCTTTCTTTCACATACAAGATAATTTATTGAAGCCTGCCAACCCGGTTATTATTTTTCTCATAAACATCACGACTGTAATGCCTTGTTCAGTAGTTACCAGGTACCTACATAAAAACTAAACGTGACGGAAGAGGTTTTATGTTTTACCTCTTTAGGATTTGAAGTCAACGTTTAGCGTAACCTAATCATAAAACTTTCGCTCTTTAATAGGTAAGTGACAGGTAGTTAATCCTCGTAAAGGTAGACTGAACTTAGGGTGACTTAAGATAATTAGCATTGGGTCACATTAGAATTTCAATAGAATCAATACTTAGGATAATAACTGTGACACGGAGTCACTTTAGAAATAAATAGAGATTGTCAGCCTTTAGACCAATGATAGTTTAGTCTCTTAGTCGCGTTGTAGGACTTAGGTACCGAAAGAATGAATTCAAACTGGATACGTACATAAACACAAGACAAAGTATTACATATCTTTATGGTTTAAATAAAAACTATTTAAAACATAAATTGAATTTCATTATTTGAATAATCTTATTACCCTTCAAATTATGTTATTACTAACTAAGTTAGACTGACCTGTTGGTTTTTATTGAGTTAGCAAATTCTTGATAAGATTCCGTACAGTTTCACAACTTTCACATCAATAGTAGGTATCATGACACTGAACCACTACACTTCTTAGTTAATAATAAACTAAGATAATTATCAGCTATTTGCTCAAAACGGTCGGCGCCAAACACTCCCGGTGGGGCGGATCCACTATGTGTGTACTGATGTGGCCATCCGCTAAATCACTCAGACCAGCTCTTGCAATCCACTAACTATGTGTAATTCATTCGGGTTATTCACAATTCATTATTACTAAAAGACATATTAATTAGTTTACTTTCACGCACGAATCTCGAAAATCTCAATATGCAAAAACGTTGCCAACTGGACAGGTGCCAAAATCAACTGAGTAACTAAAACAAACAAAATTAACAATAGGTAAATTTCACTCAAAATTCTAAGGGCGATTCCATACAAGCGTAATGTGATTAGGTACCTGTATTTGTGGTTACTTACCGACATTACATTTGAACATGAGAATTTTATTTAATTTAATGATCTACAACTAAAGATACTAAAATGATGGTGTTATTTGCCTACTGATAATGTATTATGACATGCCCGTGCTAGTCCGGGACTGTCCAGTGCTGGTCTGGCATAAGTTAAATAGAATGTAACCGGCTGATTTCTTCCCGGGATGTCGTAAATGGCAACCAAGAGACCACATGGTCGGAATGTGTGGATAGATGGTATCCACATGACTAAATCATACACACAATCGTACACGATATCTCCCATAATCCCCATAAAAATCAAAAGGAACGAGGAAGCCTCCGTCTCGGTAGGTATTTAGGTAAACAAAAAAGCCCATATAGCCCCTTAAACGCCTCTTACGACATGCCGGGAATAAAGCAGCTGGTTACCTTTAAGTCCAGACCGTTACGAAGATAAATAGATAGGTAATAATTATAAAAATACCTATTATAAAAATGCGCAAGCGACGGAATGTAACATAACTACGTTTACAGGTAGGTATAGGTAACATACCTAACAAACGCCGTAATCTTCTTAGGCTTGGACTTTGGACAAAATTTAGGCTTCTAGCAGTCTCCACGGTCACATTTATTATGTGACGTCACGGGATCTCGCAAGACTTGATGGCATTAGGTAATAAGTGATAAAAGGTAATTCGACGACGACCCTAAGCGATGACTTACGACATTAGGAATGCTAAGCTAATCAAGTACTTAACATGTTCCACGCGTTAATTATTTAAAAAAGTGAACGCATAATATTACAATTGTATGTGAACTCGCCCTAATATCAGTGGCGGTGGCGGGCGGCTTTTCACAAAGAATGGACGGCACCTTCAAGGTGTTGGGGGTGAAGCCTATAGCTTTGAGCGGCTTTCCTGAAAGCGTTTGACTTCGCCGCCTACCTATACTGAGTTACTCATAGTGATGGGTCGGAATTTTGTTGCGATCAGCTGATCGTGAATGTTACTCATTTTCAGATAGCTGTAAAAAAGGCAATTTCAGTCCGATCCCACTGAAACTTGGTATTTAGACTAATTAGGTGATGCTTTATACGACCCTGAAGTATTGCTACACTCTTCTGTTACATCCTGTATATATGCATTTAAAATTCGGGAAAATTGGATAAAACAAATTATTTTTTGCAGAATAATTATCTGTATGGTCATATACCTACACAATTATAGTTAAACTAGTGACCCGCTCCGGCTTCACACAGGTATAAAATATATAGCCTACTCCACTATTTAATGGATGTTATTATACATATAAACCTTCCTCTTGAATCACTCTATCTATTAAAAAAAACCGCATCAAAATCCGTTGCGTAGTTTCAAAGATTTAAGCATACAAAGGGACATAGGGACAAAGAAAGCGACTTTGTTTTATACTATGTAGTGATTAAGACATTCCCTTACCAGGCGCGGAGGAGTTGTCCTTGTCAGCGTTGGCCGAGGAGAGCAAGGCCACGGCCACGGGCACTAAGCCGTCGCCATGGCTGAGCTCCGGCTCCGGAGACGAGTTCTTCGCCGGGGGCACCGCGCAGTGCGCCGAGCTCATACACATCGGCGACTTCACCACTAAAATAGGGACATGCCATTTAGTGGAAGCTACAAGAAACTGTTTATAGTAGTAGATATGTGTTTTATAGTAGTAAAAGGCTTGTTTTTGTATAGGTATTAATATATAATATTAATATTAAATAGGGTACGAAATTTTCTATGATATTTCGTTATAATTGTTCATAAAACGACTAGTCCACCGCTGGAACCACCTAGTAGTAGTAACAAACAAGCTATACTGAGTTATATACTACAAAAAATAAAACACTTATTACAAAAAACTACAACACTTAAGTAAAACAACGTTTTACGTAAATTAAAAATAAAATTATATAATTTAGTACTATATCTCTCTCTCTGATGGTGCCTCTCCGACTAACGAAGGGTGGCAGTCACTTTGGCAAATTCAGTCCGATCCCAGGCGAGATGGAACAACTCGGCGGCGCTCTTGATTCCCGTCCAGTCTCGTATGTTACGGAGCCACGACTTTTTCTTCCAGCTATCTTGCCCATCATAATGAGTTGCAGCAACTCATATTATACTGCTACTACTATATAATGCATACTATTTCGTGGTTTTTATTAAAACCTACCGATTTCACCATTCTTGTCATAAAAGCTAGGGGCCTAACTCCACTAATGCATTTTATGCACAATATTACTTCAGTAGCGCTACAGTAAAACTTCAGTGGCCGTAATTTGACACTTTTGGCACTCCACTATGTGCCAAAGGAAGAAGGCCCAGTTGGGTTTGACCAGAGCGATAAAGTCATTGAGGCAAGGCGCGTACCTCGGATCGCTTCCCGGCAAGTTCACTTCCATGTCAAATATTGTCATAAGGATACTGAAAATGGAACATTTGTGTATTTAATGCTTTATTCACGACCATTGACCCTTGCGGGGTAATCAGAGGTTCAGGTGTCATCTCCGCAATTGCGAAGGCAGTAATTCAATGGCCACCTCGCTGCCACGTGTTGACCAGATAGTCAGTACTCAATGTAACGGGAGTAAACCATATCGCCATTTACAAGCCCTAACTAAAACCTGTTCGGGGAACAGGTAGGTTTCCTCTCGATGTTTTCCCTCACCGTAGTATTCGACGCATTTCGTAAATGTATTTTATTTACGAAAATCTGCATAGAAATTCAATAAACTTCATTTCCTTTGGTACATGCTGAAGCGGAATTTGAACCCTGTACCCACTCACAGATAATATAATACTATACCCACTGATACAGAGTCGAGCCCCAAACAACTGAGCTGCGTCGAATTACTTCAAAGTGAAAACTCTAAATGTATTAAACTGAGAGACCAATGTTACATACATACATACATATCACGCCTGATTCCCTGTAGAGGGGTAGACAGAGATCACGGATTCCCATTTGATCCTGACAGACCACTTTCGCTTCATTGACATTCATACATCCTCTCATACACTCTCGGCGGTTATAGGTACTCCTAACGTCACCTTTTTTCAATATAGCGTCTATCTGACTGTTATATGTCTTATTAGGGCGGGCCCCTACGTAACCGCCCTTCCACTTCACTCACGTTGAATCCAATTTAATAACAAATGATGAGAAAATCAATATGGTAAATACTAAGTACTGTCTCCCTAGGGATAACTGAAGATCCAAAGCTGCCGGTGGGTAAGCTTACTCGCATTTTATCTCAAAGCTAGCTTCTGCAGCATTGCTCATTAAACGGATACGCAATATATGGACCAGTGCTTTATATAGACCACTTTCACAGCATCAGGTGTAGTGGCGTTTTGCTGCGGGGCAATGCTGCCAACATCAACACGAGATTCGTCTCACGTAAGAGCGCTGTCCGCTGCCTTTGCAAAATAGGCCCAAGAGTAACACTTGGCAAAAACACTCATTGATTTTGGTACGTGTTTGAGTTCTATCCGGTAATAATAACTCCGAGTTCGAGAATGTTCTTTATTTGTACACACAGTATACGCACTTGTACTAAGTGAATTATTTTAATGCCATAATAGTCAATTATCCAAAAGCAACCATGTATTGATTCTTTACGGCAAAAAGATCTAACAATATTATGATTTTCAAAGTTATATATTAATTGTTAATTTTTGGCCCGGTGTTCACAAATACAAAAAACAATTAAAATTCACGACGTGTGCACACTGCCTTTTTATTATGCAGGGTAGTCAGAGGCTTGAGTGCCCATCTCTGAAATTTCTAATGAGGTATGCGTAGTCCGCGTTTCACTAGATAGACAGCATTCAATTTGATAGGTAGGGAACCGTATCGCCGTATAAAGGGCTGTGTATTATCTATCTCGACGGATAGGCAGGTTTCCTCAGGATGTTTTCTCCCACCGTTTGAGACTGTAAATTATGTACAAAAACAAAAAACACATTATGAAATTTCATTCCTTGGCACATGCCGGAACAGGGATTCGAATCTAGTACCTCCAATAAAAGCAGGAGGTATTACCCACTTACGGGTAATACATATTCATATTATTATTATTTAAGTATGTTCATATTATTGGTTTTCATAGAATTCGATTGCGTATTTGTTTATGTTGCAATTCAATCTCTATAATTGGATGGCTGATTACATGATTCGTTACATTACGCTTCTAATAGAGCCCAGCATACTATGATTAAATCAATCAAATTCGTCGTGTTAAATTTCACAGCCATATTATCGAAAACCAAGTTGTCAAGAGCAAGTAATTCCGCCTTAAGAATTCGGGGTCTGTCAACATTCGACTCAAATGAAAAATATTTCACGAAGATAACTGTTGACCATTGAGTTGATGAAAGCGTCTGTTGCATATCCTGATGTCAACCCGTCATCTGTCTGGATCCAAATACTCTCATCTCCTTCTCTCACAAGAGAAAAGCGGACACAGGTGTCAAATAAGTAATCTTTATATAACCGAAGGTAAGCAACGTTTGGCGTGGTCATTCTCTAGATTTGTGACCATCCGCTGCTGTTGGGTTCAGTGAGGGAAAACTATTACTCTATTCCAGTATTTCAGGCACCTCGTGAAATATGCTGATACGAAAGGCAGCTAGCTCCCACTAATCTAGATGTTTGTTTTTGTCCGCAGAGCCCCTACAACGCTGCAAATCAAGCCTTATCTGTGGGTCGGAACAAATCGATTGGCGGTGTCACGCGTGACTAAGGTATAGATGGGAAGCAGCGAGCTGGCTGAGCACACAAGCTGAAGAAACTGTCAAGATGACGTCCCTCCTCGCAATATCGTTGTTCCTCATGAGCGCTACCCTTCTGCCAATGTCGGCGAGTGGCCAGGAGGTGAGTTTGCGCTGCTCTCTGAAGGAGACTTGACGACTCCTTTATGAGACCGTCTTTTGTCTTTTCCTTGTGCCGTTTCTAAAAATAAAACACATATAGTGCGACGACCGCGATCTGTGCTTGGCTGGGACGAAAATGGTTCTTGCCGGCATGTCGTAGGAGGCGACTAAGAGACTAGGGGTAAATAGAATTTAATGGGCGATGCTACCTGTCACCAATGTTCTATTATGACATCACAACCCCAATATTTATGCTAAGAAGTGATCCAGGAGATATTGTATCTCCGGGGTTCTGTCCATCAGAAACGGATTTAAATCGATCCATTGAAGTAGACACTAGTCAGCATCGTACCAAATCAAGGTGATAGTCAAACCACCTTAAGCCAAGAGCTCTGCGTATCTGGTGGACCCTCGCGTCGTTAAGGGGGGATTAGAGACATGGGATTTCGCGTATTACAGAAACCTAATGTAACCTATTACAATGTAATTGGTCAGGTGGTGGTAAGATAATTTAGTTATACTTTAGATTTGTATAAATTATGGAATAAGGAATAATTTTTTAACTTATGGTAGTGAAAGTTGGGTATGGCAAAAGAAGCATGACAGTAGAATCAATGCCGTCGAAATGCGGTCACTGAGAAGCATGTTAGGAGTAACATTGAATGATAGAATTAAAAATAGTGTGACATGGGAAGGTTGCGGTTTGAAAGAAGATGTAGTGACCAAGATTGAAAAGAGCATGCTTCGATGGTTTGGACATGTTGTGCGGATGAGTGATATCAGATTGACAAAAGGAATATATATGAGTGAAGTGGAAGGGCGGTTACGTAGAGGCCGGCCTAATAAGACATATAACAGTCAGATATTTATTTATAGACGCTATTTTGAAAAAAGGTGACGTTAGGAGTACCTATAACCGCCAAGAGTGTATGAGAGGATGTATGAATGTCAATGAAGCGAAAGTGGTCTGTCAGGATCGAGACAAATGGGGATCCGTGATCTCTGCCTACCCCTCTACAGGGAATCAGGCGTGATGTGTATGTATGTATGTATGTTTTTCAATCAGCCGTGAATAAACTCATTACTTTTCATGTATAGGTACTTCAAGGAAGACTGTTTCCAATCCCAAAACCAAACGAGGCAGTTTACCAGCTCAAAGCCGTAAAAGCACTGATTTACTACTTGGATGGATCGCAAGAGTATTCTTTTGTAAAGGTTACTTCAGGAACATTGCAACTCATAAATGGAGAGCGTTACAGGTTAGATTTTCTTGCACAATCGGAAGATGAAAAACGTTCATTGAAATGCTTAGGAGTGATTGACAATGTAGTCCCACATATGGATGAAGATAAAGTGTGGAGTTGCGACTGCAACCCCGAAAACTAACAATATCGATTTGCTCCCATACTCTTCATCAACCGGCTCAACGTTTAAAATATTTGGAATCCGTCACCTGATCTGTGGAGTTTCTTTGCCACTTTCTTCTCCACTCTACCGACAAGTCGAAAGTGGACTCATCTGTTTTCTCTCATATAATAAATCAATACAAAATTTGCAGTAACAATAAATGAAACAGTAACCTATTCAGCCTTCTTCTTTACCCTTCTCGACGTTCTAAGCTTCGTCGACTGCACAACATTCGCGAACTTAGGTATATTGAACAGGCTGGACAATGCGATGCAATCTCCCGAGCATCGTTCCAATGAAGGTGTAGCTATGCCCAGCATGACCACCACGCAACGTCACACTAAATTTCACTATTATGGCGTTCAAAATAATTCACTTAATGTTAAGTATTAAATCACATTCGAGCCACAGAGCACAAAAGGTAACTTTTAGTATGAAGCAGTCAGCGGGGGTCCCTCAAGGCTCGCATTTCTTTTCCTAGTTTACATAAATGACTTGCCTTTTGTATTAAGAGATAGGTGCATGACGGCCCTTTTGGCTGATGACACATCTCTCGCCTCTAAAATTAGCAGGAAGATTGATGAGTCGCAACCAATAAACTTTTAATATATACATGTTGTTTTACATAAATATCGGTACTCTACATAGGCGGGCGCGGGTTAAGCCCGCTTCGTGAGTCCTTAGCCTAGTCACCCTTAGCGCGGTGAAACACACATGCCGCAATGGACAACTCTACTGAGACGCTTGGTTCCGCGTGCTCAAGACCAAGTTTGGATTCGCGAGTCACGTCGGGGCGCACCATCGGCGTTGTGGAGTCGCCGCCATCGGACACCATGTGGAGCTCATCATCATCAAGGTTACGACATCGAGTCAACGAAGGCACCAGACAAACAATAGACGGTCGGGACGCTGCCACGACTTTAATGTAAACAACTTGGATTTGAATAAGCGAATATGGGCCTTACATACATACATACACACCACGCCTGATTCCCTGTAGAGGGGTAGAGATCACGGATCCCCATTTGTCCCAATCCTGACAGGCCACTTTCGCTTGATGTCAATGCATACATCTTCTCACACACTCGGCGGTTAATGGTATAATAGGCGGTATATTTCCGGATAGAACCCAAGCACGTAACAATAGATTCAAATCAAGTTTCAGCCATAATTTTTGTATCTTAGTCCTAAGCTTTATAACCATGTAAGTAAACTAATTACTATTTAAAGCATTGTTAAAACCCATCATCTAAACATATTTTATGTTAGTTCTTATGTACCAACTGCTGTTTTACCTCACTACAATTCCTTATAATTATGTGCATTTATTTGGGTTGAGCTTACCCATCCTAAGCTACAGGGCTTTGCCCTTTTTTAGGGGGTTTGTTCTTATGTACTTATAATGTGAAGGTTTTTTCCAATAAACATTTTTACTTTTTTTTACTTTATATTAGTACTAGTAGTAGTACTTTATATTAGTATATTAGTACATTATGTTATTATAATAAGATATTATTACCCTTGTTTTGAAAGAGAAAATCTTTTTAAATATTATTGAAGGATTCTGTTTAGTTCTTCTAATTTGACCTTAGAGGAATCTAAGTAAAAGAATGCATATTCGCTTAGTAAAAAGTTTTGGTTAGAAATTAAATATGCTGGTCGTATTTTCTTTGGAATCGACACTACGCAGGTTTAAAAAGATTTTCCTCTGATGTTTTTGTTTATTTTCCATATTTTTTTATTTAATTTATTTTTCATTGGATCTCCGACATCACTTTACTCAAATTGGAGTAAGGTTTAAAATTCATATAATATAAAATATATCAAATAAGTGAAATCCATTTCTATCTTATTGAAGTGAAATTATAAAAATGTGAACAATCGAAATTACAATTGAAATATGATAGGTAAATTATAAATTTAATAATAATAATTTTGCATATGATTCGTGAATTCGTTTTAAAGTTAATAATTAATCGATTTCGGCATTTTACAATAAAATTATTAATTCGTCCCAAAAACCGGTTTTTAACAAATGATTGCCAATGGAAAATAATTATAATAGCCTAGTTTCCACTATGTAAAATATGTGATGTTTTTATGCCATCCGCATTCTTAGATTGATAAGGAATCGTTTGGACATGTTTAAAACTCTGAAATATTAAGATTTAATTGTAAAAAGTAATTTTAAAGATTATAAATTATTGCACGGATATCACGTGACCAAAAACGGAAATAAAATACGGGCTTTTTTTATTATGACGTATTTTATCACGACAATTTTAGAAAGAAGTGGTTGCAACTAGCGGGAAGAAATCTAGAACTGGAAACTATATCTGATAAATCTATAATTTTCTTTTGTGAGGACCACTTTGAGTGTATTATTTGTTTAATTATCTATTTTAATACATACTTTCGAGGCTCAACTTTGAGGTTAGAGATCGCCCCACATAAATTGGCAGTTGGAGGCGTCGCCACAGTCGCGTAATTCAGTGTTGCCAGTAAACACGCCAAAACTAGCACTCACTGTGCCATACGGCTCGATACATTATAGGTTTCATTTGTAACGGTCTTTGGTTGCAGAGCTATAAACTCAAATAAAACAAATTAATATATCAAAGTCAAAATATGTTTATTAAACTATTTCAAACATGATTAATAATTAACGGGACTTATCCTTCTTATTATATATTACATAATATATTATGTGTTCCTTCACTCTGTCCGCAATAGACCGTTTAGTCTGTCCGACGTAGGATTTCCCACAGCTGCAATCAATCTTATACACACCCTTATATCTTATATCATGTGTATAAATCGCGAATCTCTTAAAACTATTATTTCAAACATGGCACTGAGCATTGTATTTACATATTTTTTACCGAGGTTAGATCAGCGGAGACCCTAGCTTGGAGAAGAACTAACAAGAAACTCCAGAAATCAATTTATTATAATCACCCTTAACAAACATATAAATTACAAAGAGTGAGCAAAAATCACAACGCTGGTAATACTAAATTTACCTTTCATACAAAATAACACGCAATGGCGGAAACGTCAAATTTAGTTCCAAGTTTGGCTACTGCCAATTTATGTGGGGCGATCTGTAGAGTACCCGCCACATAAGGTGGCAGTTGGAGGCGTCGACACAGTCGCGTAATCCAGTGTTGCCAGTAAACACGCCAAAACTAGCACTCACTGTGCCATACGGCTCGATACATTATATTGAGGTTTCATTTGTAACGATCTTTGGTTGCAGAGCTATAAACTCAAATAAAACAAATTAATATACCAAAGTCAAAATATTTTTATTCAAAATAGGCCCTATCATAAGCTCTCTTTGAAAGTTATTTTATGATCTAAGTACAAATTAAAAAAACTATATATTGACGAAAGGAATATATATGAGTGAAGTGGAAGGGCGGTTACGTAGGGGCCGGCCTAATAAGACATATATGTAACAGTCAGATAGACGCTATATTGAAAAAAGGTGACGTTAGGAGTACCTATAACCGCCGAGAGTGTATTAGAGAATGTATGAATGTCAATGAAGCGAAAGTGGTCTGTCAGGATCGGGACAAATGGGGATCCGTGATCTCTGCCTACCCCTCTACAGGGAATCAGGCGTGATGTGTATGTATGTATGTAAAAAAACTATTTCAAACATGGCACTGAGCATTGTCTTTACATATTTTTACCGAGGTTAGTTCACCAACCATTTCGGCTGCTCAAGATGCCACGTCAGGAAGACCACGACCGCTCTGATCTTATCATGCGTAACGATCGAGCGTAACGATTGAGAAGAAGAAGTTCAGCGGAGACCCTAGCTTGGAGAAGAACTAACAAGAAACTCCAGAAATCAATTTATTATAATCACCTTTAACAAACATAAAAATTACAAAGAGTGGGCAAAAAACACAACGCTGGTAATACTAAATTTACCTTTCATACAAAATAACACGCAATGACGGAAACGTCAAATTTAGTTCCAAGTTTGGCTACTGCCACCTTATGTGGCGGGTACTCTAGCTTAATATCAATGGTTGGTTTTCATATTGAAATAGATTAATTAATAACAGGTACATTAATTAAAAAGAAAATAAAAGTAAATTCATTAATTATACAATTTTATTCATACCAATTCCATTCTCAATTGAACCAGTGATTCAAATTACATTATTTTTACAATATTAGCCAGAGTAGCAATAGGACATTGTCATTCCGCCTTCTACAATGATTGCCGTCGACTAACGAGTGTTCTGCAACCTATTCAAAAAGAAATAATCTGACAGATTAAATGTGTCAGTAGAGTACCCGCCACATAAGGTGGCAGTAGCCAAACTTGGAACTAAATTTGACGTTACCGCCATTGCGTGTTATTTTGTATGAAAGGTAAATTTAGTATTACCAGCGTTGTGTTTTTTGCCCACTCTTTGTAATTTTTATGTTTGTTAAGGGTGATTATAATAAATTGATTTCCGGAGTTTCTTGTTAGTTCTTCTCCAAGCTAGGGTCTCCGCTGATCTAACCTCGGTAAAAAATATGTAAAGACAATGCTCAGTGCCATGTTTGAAATAGTTTTTTTAATTTATACTTAGATCATAAGATAACTTTCAAAGAGAGCTTGTGATATTTATAATTTTGAATATATTATGGCAGATGGATGGAGAATCTGGGATGCAAGAGTAGCTAAGAAGCAAAAATCTTTATTTTGAGGATAGCTGGACAAAGCCACTTTTTACCGTTTACCACGTTAGGCGATAGGGATCATAATTATTGTTAAGGAAAAACTGGCACACTGCTCACTTTCTTTGTAATCTTTATGTTTGTTAATTATAAAAATAATAATCTTTATTGTTGTTATACTTAGATCATAAGATAACATTCAAAGAGAGCTTGTGATAGGGCCTATTTTAAATAAACATATTTTGACTTTGATATATTAATTTGTTTTATTTGAGTTTATAGCTCTGCAACCAAAGACCGTTACAAATGAAACCTATAATGTATCGAGCTAGTTTCTAGAGATCCCGTCACATAAGGTGGCAGTAGCCAAACTTGGAACTAAATTTGACGTTACCGCCATTGCGTGTTATTTTGTATGAAAGGTAAATTTAGTATTACCAGCGTTGTGTTTTTTGCCCACTCTTTGTAATTTTTATGTTTGTTAAGGGTGATTATAATAAATTGATTTCCGGAGTTTCTTGTTAGTTCTTCTCCAAGCTAGGGTCTCCGCTGATCTAACCTCGGTAAAAAATATGTAAAAACAATGCTCAGTGCCATGTTTGAAATAATAGTTTTAAGAGATTCGCGATTTATACTCATGATATAAGATATAAGGGTGTGTATAAGATTGATTGCAGCTGTGGGAAATCCTACGTTGAACACACTAAACGGTCTATTGCGGACAGAGTGAAGGAACACATAATATATGTAATATATAATAAGAAGGATAAGTCCCGTTAATTATTAATCATGTTTGAAATAGTTTAATAAACATATTTTGACTTTGATATATTAATTTGTTTTATTTGAAAAACAACTTAAAACATTTTATAATATACGAAAATAATAGTAAAAACAGAACACGCACTTTTTACAGAATTTATAACTTTAATAGTTTCAAGACTGATACAAATGATGCCAATTTCGTAATGGTCTAGTGCAGGGGTGTCCAAACTAGATGGGACCCAGGGCCAATAAAAAAGACTAAATAGAGATCCCGCCATATAAATTGGCAGTTGGGGGTGTCGCCACAGTCGCGTAATTCAGTGTTACCAGTAAACACGCCAAAACTAGCACTCACTGTGCCATACGGCTCGATACATTATAGGTTTCATTTGTAACGGTCTTTGGTTGCAGAGCTATAAACTCAAATAAAACAAATTAATATATCAAAGTCAAAATATGTTTATTTAAAATAGGCCCTATCACAAGCTCTCTTTGAATGTTATCTTATGATCTAAGTATAACAACAATAAAGATTATTATTTTTATAATTAACAAACATTAAATCATTATTCGTGGTAAAACCGTTTAAAATGGAGGAGATTTCAAAATTATAAATATCACAAGCTCTCTTTGAAAGTTATCTTATGATCTAAGTATAAATTAAAAAAACTATTTCAAACATGGCACTGAGCATTGTCTTTACATATTTTTTACCGAGGTTAGATCAGCGGAGACCCTAGCTTGGAGAAGAACTAACAAGAAACTCCGGAAATCAATTTATTATAATCACCCTTAACAAACATAAAAATTACAAAGAGTGGGCAAAAAACACAACGCTGGTAATACTAAATTTACCTTTCATACAAAATAACACGCAATGGCGAAAACGTCAAATTTAGTTCCAAGTTTGGCTACTGCCAATTTATGTGGCGGGATCTCTACATTGGTGGGCCGCAAAATATTTATTAAAATGACAAAATGGTAATAAGACCAATCCAACTACTTTGATTAGTACGGGCCAAGAGCAATCCCAGTCTAAAAAAAAATTTAAAATTGCAAACAAAGAAGATAATAAGAAATAAATAAAACTAAGTTAAAGCTATTATTAATTAAAATAAAGTATTATTATATGCAGTGGGTACAGATCTCTTTGTAGTCGGTGTAACCGAATCGAACATTTTTAAATCGGTTAAAAAGGTTCAATGGGCCGCAGTAATCTAAACCGCGGGCCGCAGTAATCAAAACCGCTTTTTTTGTTTGAACGAAACGATTTTTTTATTGTTTCTTTGTTGTTACATGTGTAAAAAAGTTTTGAAGATCATTCCGTTATGTCGTTGGAGACATATTTTTAAGACTTAGAAATTCTTGCCCATTGGTGGAAAGTTTAAAAATTTTGATAGCTAACCCGACCTATTTGAAGATACTGTAACTTGTCATACATCGGTCATGTAAGGTATTGTGCATTGACAGACACCGTAATCTATATCGCGTACCACATATCACGTTTAATAATGTTAATAAATAAACGAATAATGTCCCATTAAAATGTAATTTTATGTCTGACCATCCCCAATAGTATTTCAGTTATGATGTATAGTTAGTTATGTGTGTATGCAATAAAAAACAAAAATAATCAGTTCAAAACTTAATTATTATTCAAAAACCATTTAAGATTGCGATTTCGATTAAATTTTTGTTCAAACAATACACATTAAACAACGAGACAAGAATGAACACAATGAAATTCCCATCAGAGGTCGGGCATTTAGGCAAGGCAAAAGACTGTGTAAGGGTTGGCACTGTAGTACACGTGCATCGTTAAAAGACCTGGATCTGACGCAATGTCATAGACACACTGCGCTGCGTCATTAGCAATCAACTTCACAGCAACGGTATTGGGCTCTTCAAACCACATAGTCTCGTCAGTTTCTGGTCCGGAATACTTGCCAGCAATCACCATTCCTGAGCCAATAAACACGTCGCCTTTGAATAGAGTGAACCATGGCAGCATACGGTCACAACTCATGTCTGAGGTGAAGTTGTAGAAGTAGTGCTGTCCCATTGTAGGTATGCAAGCCTGCTTGGTGAACCCTACGTCTAAAACGCCATCTTCAGTGGCTTCAACCTTGATAAGGTCGCCAGTAACGTTGTGAACCCATATAGCGTCTTCTCGTAGAGTGACAGTGTTGTCCAAACTGGATCGTTCGTCCTGGGTCTTGTTGAGGAATTCTTCGGAGACGAAGAATTGTTCAGTGATCCAGTAGGTGACGTCGTCTAGGGTCCATTGCTTGAAGCCGAGCTCGCTGAGGTCTGTTGAGGCTTCGGTGAAGCTATCCACGGGGATCTGGGGAACGAAAATAACATATTATAAAAATGATATTCTTGGAGGTTTTTTTATAACGTGTGTCTAATTCAATAAATACTACAAAGTAAAAATGCAAAGAAGTGAGTTGGTATTTAATATGATTGGGTTTGGATATGAATTATAGATTCCGGGTGTAATCCTCATCATTAACCAACCAAAGTGTATCTAATCCAAGCACCATCTGTCATTATGGATCTTCATTGTCACATACGACCCACAACTTAGCAAAAAACCCTAAACACAGTTGCGATGCATAATGTATGTAATATGATGATGCTCTGAAATGTGCTACTACATCTACGAATACTCACAGCAACTTGGAATCCAGAAAGATACCCCATATCATCGTACAAAGCACAGAAGGTGACATCATCAGACTCGCAGTACATCTTGAGGGTGGACAGGGAGGCGTTGCTGGACCTGTCGTATTCCACCCAACCCTCAGTCTGGACATCAGTCTCCAGGCGGGGGATCTGCACCAGGTACTCCTGGTCTATGAGTGGGAGACCCCATTTTACTGTAACATGAGTAAGAGATGATTACTTGGAACTAATGTTAATTAATGGCAGGACGTTAAACGGAGGTGAAAGTGAATACAAACTAAAATTTATGTGAATGACATTGGCATTCGATAAATCATTTGATTTTTTTATTTTAATCCCTTATATTTTATTTTGTATTATATTGGTAATAATAATATTTGGACATTATTACACCAATTGAACTAGCCCTTTGGTAAGTTCATTTAAGACTTGTGTTAAGGGTACTAGTCAACGTATATTTAAGAAATATATACATATTATACATAGATAAATACATATATAATCAACGATCAGACTGGAAAGCAGTAGAAAAGCGTAGTTCTTAACTTTGCCTCCACCGGGAATCGAACCCGGGACCGCATGATTAGCGTTCCGGCGGCTAACCGATAGCGCCACGGGGGTTGTCGTTAATTAGTGATTTACGTCCTTAAAGGCCCAGGTCTATAGTAAGGTTACCAATGTCACAAAACCTTACAGCAATGGGATATAAAAAGGGGCAATTACTTCTGATAGGATACAGGTCAGGTCACTACAAGGAAGGTGACCAAATATATAGTGCTCTACAAAATTTGTACATCCCGAATGGAAAAAAGACTTAGATGTATATGTTCCACTTTTCCAATAGAATTAGAAGTTTACTCTTACCTTTCAAACCGACGTCAAACGCCTGAATGCCGGCTAAAACTAGAGCAACGAATAACACTTTATTCAACATGATTGTACTAGGAAATCTACTACGTTTTCGTAGAAACCTGTAAAGCCTTATATACTATACTTGAAACGTATCCAAAATTCTTTCGTGTGCAAATTTCGTGTGCTAAAATGATAAAAAGGATCCATAAAGTAACCTTGAATATAGTTTTCGTAGACCAAATGTGAGACTCAATGACTATCCGTGTATTCTTATTCAAATCAAATATTCGCAGCTCATTATGCACGCAAAAAATAGGAAAAGAGTTATTGTGATCTTGGAGACCATGCAATAAAAAATACATTGTGTTATTAGTTTTAAGCGTGTCTTAAAAATATTTACACAAATAAAGGTGTGTCTCAGGTAAGTGGGTGTGACTCGGTGGCGGAAACAAATAATAGAAGCTTCTGGGTTCACTCCTTGGCTGGAGAAAAACTAATGGAAATAATTTCCATTTCAAAAATTTTACAACTAAGACAAACACGACGGGATAGTCAGAGGTTCAGGTGTCCATCTCCGCAATTGCGAAGGTAGTAATTCTATGGCCACCTGGAACTCACGTATTGACCAGATAGTTAGTACTCAATGTGACAGGTGATCAGCCATGTCGCCATTTACAAGCACTAACTATTACCTTTTAAGAGATTCGCAATTTATACTCATGATTAATAACTAACGGGGCTTATCGCGTATGTTTTTATATAATAAACGTCGGGTTAATAAAGGTAATTTTATCATATAAAAACATACGCGATAAGTCCCGTTAGTTATTAATCATAACCATTACCTATTTGGGGGAACAGGTAGGTTTCCTCACGATGTTTTCCCTCACCGTAGTATTCAAAAATTTGTTGCTGCATTTCATAAATGGTCTGGTACGTACGGTAAGGCACTGGGAGTCAATTGAATTGGATTGAACAAGTCACAAATATTCGATATTAATGTCATCACGAGCACGATAATTTTGTTTAAAGTAGTGCATTTCAGTCGTCTATGGTGCGTCAACAAAGTCAGCAGCTCAGTGAAAGTTGAAAATACAAATAATTATTTTCGGCTGAATATTTAGTCAATTGTGATGCCAAACTGTCTAAATATGTTCGCTTTGGGATAAGATTTGGATCCTCAACTGGAACGAACCGAAGAACAAGGAAGAGAGCAAGGAATTGGAGCATCGATTTCGTTTTTCTTCGGTTGTAGCGGCTGGCGGCGTTGGTGTAACCATGGCGACTGAATAACAAGAAGTCCAAACGCCGTGGCATCAGTGTTTGTACTTCAGTCGACATAACCTTAGCGGTGAATAGCTTAATAAAGAATTAAAAAAAAAAAACTCTTTCCCCCCTTGATAAGTGTGATATTTGCAAACCCCATCATCTTTACGGTTAGTCAGTAAACTAAGGGGTACGATAAATTAACGGCTTTGCATTTCCGAAAATAGTCACGTGATCAAACTGCCACAGAGGATAATTGTTGTTAAATTGAAAAAAATGTATCCATTTTTGGCTTAATACGCATAGCATGTATATGGTAACAGGTTGCTAACCCATCGCCCAACAGATTCTACGACATGTCGGGAAAAACGACAGCTAGTTAGCCTTATTTTTATTTCCTAGGCTAGCACGGGACATAATCTTTTTATTCGTAACCACCACCAGCAACTTTAGCTATTGTAGTGTCGCAACTTTAGCTATTATGCGGGGGGCTAAACGTAAAAGCTATTTAACTTGCATATTAATCTGGATGTAATATAGATTGCTAACTTGCTGCTTTTCTCCAACATTTATGGACTACGTGTCAATTAAAAAGTCTATAAAATCGTGCGATACATTAGCAACCTGTCACCAATATTCTATACCCCAATATGTATTAATCCCGTAGATAGGAGTCATACTCTAAAAGATTGAAACTCGAGACTCCGTACTATCCATCTAGTATAAATATGACTGTCATAAATAACGGTGAGGGAAAACATCGTGAGGATACCTGCCTATCCCTAAGGATAGATAACAGTCAGTGCCTATATACGGCGATACGGTTCACTATCACGTTGGGTTCTGTCTATCTAAAGATACGCGGGCTTTGAAGGACCATACCTAACATGCCTTCGAAATTTCGGAGATGGGCATTCTAGCCTCTGACTACCCCGCCATAATAAAAAAGGGAGTGTGTATACACAACACAAGTCGTGAAGCGTATGTTATGTTATAAATAAACTAAAGGCCAGCATAATACTAAAAGCATTTATTAGCTATGAACAGGTGGTGCATAGTTTGATCTCTTCTTGATCTTCTGCTGTCTTCGCTTCAGATGCCTTTGAATCCTGCCGGCTCCCTCACTCTTCAACTCCTCATATTGCTTAACTAGATCTTCTACTCGACGTTCAGCTACAAGAACAATTTAAGAGAGTTAAGGGTGTTAAGTTAAATTCGACGTAGCTCCGACGACCTCCGTGGCGCGATCGGTTAGACACCTGAACGCTAATCGTAAGGTCCCGGGTTCGATTCCCGGTGGAGGCAGAGTTAATTGGTTATATATGCTATATATGTATTCATCTATATATAATATGTATACATTTCTTAAATATACGTTGACTAGTACCCTTAACACAAGTCTTAAATGTACTTACCAAGGGGCTAGTTCAATTGGTGTAATAATGTCCAAATATTATTATTATTATAGTTTGTAAGGGGCTTGACTCTGTATCGAGGGTACATCCAGTGGAAATGAAGTTTAATGAATTTCTATGTACATTTTCGTAATAAAAATACATTTACGAAATACGTCGAATACTACGGTGAGGGAAAAACATCGTGAGGAAACCTACCTGTTCATCGAACAGCTAATAGTTAGTGCTTGTAAATGGCGACATGGCTTACCACCTGTCACATTGAGTACCTACTAACTATATGGTCAACACATGGGTTCGAGGTGTCCATAGAATTACTACCTTCGCAATTGCAGAGATAGAAACCTCTCTGTCAACCCCGCAAGGGTTAATGGTCGTGAATGTGTTGGTTTGTTTTGTATTAAGTCCTATGCTGATCTGTTTTTCCTATAGAATATAGCTGCTGTGTTTCCGTCATTTTTAATAACATGTAAGTATGGTGCAAGGTCATATTAACATTTTCAGGCAAAGAACTCAAAGAATAGCCAATATTTCTTAATTTTTCTCTCTTCTCACTTAGTCTTCAATATGACTAAAGATTTGAAGGCAAACTTTCATATTAATCAAACTAATAATGATCCCCTAAAATTAGGAAGTGACTATTCTGTTGATTCCCAGAGGGTAATGCTAACAGTGAATGACCAAGAGTAAACAAGAGGATATCAATCAATTAGACTATGTTAGTCCACTGCTGGACATAGGCCTCCCCAAGGTTACGCCACAAAACACAATCACTCATAGCCCTCAGCCAACCACTACCAGCGACCCTTTTCAGGTCATCGGTCCACCTAGCAGAGGGGCGTCCTACACTACGTTTACCTAGACGCGGGCACCATTAGAGTACCGCCTTGCTCTAACAGTTGTCGGTTCTGCGACAGACGTGACTGGCCCACTGCCTCTTCACCTTGCAACATCGATAGACAATGTCTAAGACTTTGGTTCTCTGCCGGATAATCTTGATCTGAACTAACAAGTAAATAAATGTATGCATATAATCTTACTTTTATTCTTGAAATGGGACACTCGTCCATCACGGAACTGTTGATCCACTTGCTCTCTCTCCTTCTCCCTTCGTTCCGCTTCCATCTTCTTTCTCTTATTCACTCTCTGTTGCTCTGTGAGCCTCTGCAGCAGTCTTCTCAGTTGCTTCTCTCTTTGAGGGTCTGTGGTCTCCTTGAGTTCAGCTTTGATTTTCTTAATATCCTCTGAACGTAAGTCACTAATAAAGTTGTAATCTTGAGAGAATTGTTTCTTGTCAAATTCCCCACAAAGGGGATCAAATCTGGAAATAAATGTGAAGGTTACTTTTCAAAACCACTCGTGAACCACTTATGAAAGAGATACAATTTCATAGTATATAATATTAGAATTAACTCAAGAATGTTATGAAAAATTAACATTCTTGGATGAATTCTAATATTACCTACTATGAAATCGTATCTCTTACATTATACAAATTTTAGAAAATAAATATCTTAAAATGTCCAATCTATGATAGTCCATACCTGGGATCTCTTACTTCCCGCTTCTTGACCTTCTCTTTTGGTGGAACCATAGACACTGGTTTCTTAGAGCTGACTTCTCTCGGGCGATTTTTGTTTTCTCTTTTGAAAACTTTTGGTTTACTTATTTCTGATTTGCTTCTGGAGCCAAACAAGGCTTCTTTGTACACTTTGGCCCCTATCCTCTCTTTCAGTTTTTGTAGCTCCTCAAATGAGAGAGATGATAATTCTGATCTTATAGCCATCTGAAAAAGAAGAAATAATTAGTACACAATGAATTTGGTAAATATAGTCTTTCATTTATTTTGATTGTGCTGTACTGCACTAAACTTAATATATAGACATATGATAAGTTTAGTCAAGTATTATAAAGATAGTTGATCTGTAGCGGATTAGATAATCTATTTTAGTAAAAAAAACACTATTTAGGAACTAAGATATGAGGATGGAAAGATGGCTATCAATTGGTACTTACTCTTTCTGCGTCTGAATTCTCTCCTTCATTGTGACTCTCTTCAGAACTAGTGTCACTCATTTTTAAGTATCTTTCAATTATAAGGTTAATCTATCGATTATTATCTATTCCTGAATGAAAACTAAAAAACACACTTATAGGTTAGAGATCGCGCCACATACGGTGGCAGTTGGAGGCGTCGCCACAGTCGCGTAATTCAGTGTTACCAGTAAACACGCCAAAACTAGCACTCACTGTGCCATACGGCTCGAAACATTATAGGTTTCATTTGTAACGATCTTTGGTTGCAGAGCTATAAACTCAAATAAAACAAATTAATATATCAAAGTCAAAATATGTTTATTATACTATTTCAAACATGATTAATAATTAACGGGACTTATCCTTCTTATTATATATTACATATATTATGTGTTCCTTCACTCTGTCCGCAATAGACCGTTTAGTGTGTTCGACGTAGGATTTCCCACAACTGCAATCGATCTTATACACACCCTTATATCTTATATCATGTGTATAAATCGCGAATCTCTTAAAACTATTATTTCAAACACGGCACTGAGCATTGTCTTTACATATTTTTTACCGAGGCTAGATCAGCGGAGACCCTAGCTTGGAGAAGAACTAACAAGAAACTCCGGAAATCAATTTATTATAATCACCCTTAACAAACATAAAAATTACAAAGAGTGGGCAAAAAACACAACGCTGGTAATACTAAATTTACCTTTCATACAAAATAACACGCAATGGCGGTAACGTCAAATTTAGTTCCAAGTTTGGCTACTGCCACCTTATGTGGCGGGTACTCTACAACAAAAATAAGTAATTTGTTTAACTGACATGTGATGTGTGTTTACAAATTCGCAACGAGTAGAGTACCCGCCACATACGGTGGCAGTAGCCAAACTTGGAACTAAATTTGACGTTTCCGCCATTGCGTGTTATTTTGTATGAAAAGTAAATTTAGTATTACCAGCGTTGTGTTTTTTGCCCACTCTTTGTAATTTTTATGTTTGTTAAGGGTGATTATAATAAATTGATTTCCGGAGTTTCTTGTTAGTTCTTCTCCAAGCTAGGGTCTCCGCTGATCTAGCCTCGGTAAAAAATATGTAAAGACAATGCTCAGTGCCGTGTTTGAAATAATAGTTTTAAGAGATTCGCGATTTATACACATGATATAAGATATAAGGGTGTGTATAAGATCGATTGCAGTTGTGGGAAATCCTACGTCGAACACACTAAACGGTCTATTGCGGACAGAGTGAAGGAACACATAATATATGTAATATATAATAAGAAGGATAAGTCCCGTTAATTATTAATCATGTTTGAAATAGTTTAATAAACATATTTTGACTTTGATATATTGATTTGTTTTATTTGAGTTTATAGCTCTGCAACCAAAGACTGTTACAAATGAAACCTATAATGTATCGAGCCGTATGGCACAGTGAGTGCTAGTTTTGGCGTGTTTACTGGTAACACTGAATTACGCGACTGTGGCGACGCCTCCAACTGTCACCTTATGTGGCGGGATCTCTAGTATAAACTTAAGCTTAATATAGACAGCTTCCACTGTGAGTGGTTTAAATATGGTTTAACATGAAATAAAATGTTACAAAACTTATAGAATTATTGGTTATAAAGTGTTTATAAAAATACATCTATAATTTTAAAACTCCAAGCCTAAAGCAAAGAATAAGCAAACAAAACTACCTATGATATCTACGTAACGCTTGATTGAGCAAAGTGGAGATTTACTTTAGCGAAAGAAAACTTAAGTCTGTCTGTACCATTTCGCGACTTTTACGAATTATTTTATTTATAGCTCGAAGTAAAATATATGTAAATTATTACATATTGTAATGGATCACTGAGCAGGTAAATAAATATAATAAATAGTAATGGATAATATACTATAAATGTAAATAATGAATATTGTTGAAGTTACGTGTTCGGTGAAAAAAATTGATGGTACAAATAATATTTTGTTGAATATGACTGATTCAATTTAATTCTCAATGTAAGTATAGTATATTACCCTAATAATTCTTGTTTGGATACATTTGATTACTTATAAAATCTGGTAACTATTTCTTGTTTCGGTACGTGTTGTATACTTTCTGATGATGATGTGATCGTCAATGTTTATTTTTTGTATTTTATTATCTTTGAAACATTTTATCTCTTGCTATATACAAAGGTGTAAGTGTATTGATGATAGTGCTGATAATAACCTGTCTTAGCAGCATTATAGGGCATATTGGGAAGATAGCAGGTTTGCATTCTATCTAAATGTTAAATCCTCAATCCACTCCTATATCAAAGGTCAAAATGAAAGGACTGAAATAACTATTGTTATATCATTTGTATTTTAATAGGCTTTTCTTTGTTTGCAGTTATAAAGAAACTCAATTTTCTACGGGAGATAATATTTATCTTATAAAAAAATCTTTTAACCATGACTGATAACAAGAAACACATTATTAAAAAGCTTATTGACAACAAACCAATTTACATGTTGATTGATTGGATAGAAGATGGTAACATTCAATTTAATATAACTATTTTTGATATAGATTCCTGCTGGAAAGGCGATTATTCCAAAGACAACATGTTACAGTATCAACAAAACACTGATGAAAGTATTTCTGAGTACTGCAGCCTTTTGAAACAAGGTTTTAGTACTGAAAGTGAAATATTCTTATTCTCTCTATCAAATACAGAGGGATTAATAAAAAAACTGACTTGGAAACGACAGTTTGAAGGATCATCAGTGTTACTCACTCATGGTTCACTAATTTTAACCAAAGATGAAAGTGTGAATAAAGACTTTCTCATAGATCATCTTATGAATGAAAATTCAGCTTTGAAAAAGACTGTACAGGATCTTGAAACTCAAGAAAGTAGATTAGTTTGTGAGTTAGATGAATGTAAGGATGAACTAGAGAATGTTGTTCAAAAGAAAATCTCCTTAGAAGAAAACCTTTATGGCAAGTTTGTAAAAGTTTTGAATACTAAGAAGCGAAGGATAAGACTTTTGGAAGAAATAATAAAGGAAAAGGATAGCTAATATTAAGAATACTGATTGGTTTCGAATTAGAACAGCTAGGTGTGAAAGCCACCTGATTCCCTGTAGGGGGGTAGGCAGAGATCATGGATCCCCATCTGTCCCGATCCTAACAAACCACTTTCTGTTCATTTACACATACACCTCAATGACCTCTGTGGCGCGATGGGTTAAAGACTTGAACACTACTAGTGAGGTCCCTGGTTTAATAGGCTATTTGACACTATTAAAAATATGTTACTAAATGTGGTCATCCTATTAGGTAATAATATAAAAAACCATATTTAGCTATATTTTATCCAAAAATATTTATTGATTTTGCAAAATGAATTCATATAATTTTTTGAATTTCTTCCTTGACAAGAACGCTCTGTGATTGGCTACGCCTCGCGTGACGTCACAGGCAAGTAAACATTGTTTATTGTTATGCACTTAGTGTGATTTTATCGTATTTCCATCGTTTCTTGTATTATTTTTACAAGAATTCCGCAGGACACTATTAACCAGTGATATAAACAATAGTATTTGCTGTCAAAATGGACAAGAATTTTGTACAAGTCGACAATAGAAATCTACCTAAGATGACGCATTTATGGTTGCACTTTTCTTTAAAAATAACTCTGATTATTATGCTGCAGAGCTCAAAAATATAAAAGATGGTATGTAAGCATCTAAGTATTTATTTATAAAGCTACTTTTTATATTAATTTCCGTCGCTGTTTCACAAAATATATAGGTTATGTTTATCAATCCCCTTCAAATAGTGCACATGCAAGAATAATAACATGGTCAAGTACACAAAGTATATTTAAATTAATTACTGAATGTTGCTTAAACATATGGAATTCTCTGATACGCCTTATTACACACTCTATGTGAATCCGCAAACTAGCTATTATTTTTGTTTGTCGTACTTGGATCTTTGTGTTTACTTGCCTGTGACGTCACGCAGATCATATGGCGTCCGCCATTACAGAAACAGCGTTTTTCGCGCGAATATTGTAATTTAAATTTTAACTCAATATTTTACGGAAAATACTGCATAATTTGCAGAAATATACATGTGGTGTATTAATCATATACCAACGAATAATTTGAAACAATTTTTCAAAATCAGTCAAATAGCCTATTCCTGGTGGAGGCAGAGATTGAACTGAGCTTTTCTGTCTGGTTGTTGATTATACATCCTATATATGTATTTTTGTACATATATAATATGTATTATTTCTTAAATATATTTTGACTCCTTACACACTTCCCTTAACACAAGTCTTAAATGAACTTACTGTCTGTGCACTCTGTGTCTCAATTATTATACACCTCCTCATATATACTCAGCTGTTAAATATACTTCTAACGTCACCCTTTTTCAATATGGCGTCTAACTGACTTATCAATTGTATATCTATGAATAAGTGAGCATTACTTCCGTGTTGCCATGGAGGTCACCTAGGTAATTGCGGTTCCCAACCCAATTAGTGCATTGAAATTAATCCAGACCTCAGAATCCAACCTAACGAAATATATTTGCAGCTATTATCTCCAATAAGCTGATCATTTTTTGTGTAATGTTAGAAATAAGATAAATAAAAAAATATGCGAATAACAATAAATATTTATTTCAAAAGTACAAACATTTTTTTAATTATTATTCCTATTAGGATGACACTTTCCATTATTAATATGGAACATAACAAGGAATACTGACTAATTGTAAAAACATTGAGTGCTTAACTAAAGTTTACTTCTTTCATTGAATAACAGAATTATGGTAAGTAGCATTGCATTAATGCGTTCAAATCATGGAAGTCTCAATAACTATGGCTATTTATTAGTTTTTAACCAATAATTTATTTTTAGATGTCAGATTTTTCAGAGCGGGATTGCATTTAATAGAGAATAAAGTAGGCCAGTTTTAGAATTAATTTTATGCCTTATAATAATTAATTATACTGTCTCTGTTCCAATTATTTAGTACACTAAATCTTTAGTATATTAAAATATATTTATACAATAATTGTTATATATATTTGTTATTTTGTTACACCTCATTCTGACTGACTGTTACCTCACTTTCAGACTGACGTTTTTAACTGACACACATTCCCGCCATGACAACACTGACATTTATCTATCTCAAAGAACCTAATAACTTCTTCCGAACAACGTAATAAACTTGGGTTTGCTCTTGCAAGCTGGGTGGATGCATTTGTCACTGGGCTGCAACTGTTTAGGAGGCTCAAAGGGTATGCACAGACTTTTGGCTCCCATTGCTGGGGCCTTTACTTCTGTCGTTTGGTCGTCGTCCGTCCTGTAACGCCATATTATATATTTATACATAAGTAATTGTTACAATATTTTAGTGTAGTTACTACTATTCAGATCTTTTTTTGAATACATTGTGTAATGTTATAAGGTGAGATAATCATGCTCATTTTTGAGATTAGTCATTATGCCACATATCACGTCAAGTACATAATTGACTATCGGTAGTTCATGGTCTTTAGATTAATGAGCTTAGAAGTTTATATGTATTGAATTTTACCCAATATCAATATGTGCCATAAAAAGTAAGCTTCCTTCAATCAATCACGACTTCCGTGGTGCGGTTGGTTAAACACCCGAACCTAATCGTGAGGTCTCGGGTTCGTTTCCCTATAGAAGTAGAGTTCAGAACTATGCTTTTCTTCTGCTTTTCAGTCTTGTTATAGATTATATATACTATATATGTATAATAGGTAAATACATATTTCTTAAATAAACGTCGACTAGTAAGTACCCTTAACACAAGTCTTAACGGTACTTAGCATGGGGTTAGTCGCATTGTAATAATGTACAGTCAACGCTAAAAGTTTAAGTTTATAAGAACAAAAGACAATATTTTTCATTTCGAAGCACGCGAACGTACTATACGTTACGCCTATGACAATGCATAGTGACGCTAGTTTTAAACTGTAAAATATCGTCTTTTGTTCTTATAAACTTAAACCTTATAAGAAGTTACTGGGACTGCTTTTTTAGCGCTGACTGTACAAACATTATTATTTATGTTCCTTACCTAGCACTGTCCCCCTTAATATTGTCCTCACAGGGTATCTCTCCACAGAAGGGCGCTAGCAAAATGTGCTTCCTCTCAAGAGCGGACGTAAAATCCTCCCATTTAGTTACATATGACATCCGAGAGTCACGTTCGGAGGTGGCCCTGAAAAGAAGAATAAGATTATCAAAACTTATGTAAAGACAAATATAAAAATATTCACTTAATTACAAACTTGTGAGAGACATGCTTAATTGTAATATACGAAAAAGAAACAGTATTATAGTGGCTCTAGACTGTCAAAGATAAACAATTCGTTTAGTGGCATGGTCCTAAAGATGTATAACAAGCTTCCAGTCTATCAAGAGCTTACTTCTACACAAATTTAAAGTTGGCACTAAAGCGACATTAATGGAAAAGCACTACTACAAAATAAAAGACTATCTGGATGATATAATGTGACGTTTCATCTTGGTGTGATTGCAGCTTCATGATACGTGATGCGTGTTCTTATTAGTTTAAGTTGTTGCTAAGAATAATCTTTTGAGTTCTGGTTGGGCTGCAGTCACATTTTGAAGGATTATTAAACTGAATTTGTGTTGAATAATGTCTGCAGAGTTTCTTGGCATTTCTTCTCTGCAGGTGTTTCCTTTACGAAATGCCAATGGTTTAATTTGAATTAATTATTATTTTCAATTTTTCCATGTACAAATGTTTTTTTTACTTTCAATAAGTGATTTTATGATCCTTATATTGAAAAAAAAGCATTTCATTTCACTTTCACAGAGTTCATAGAGTACATTAAAATGAAAGTGAAGATTTCGATTGATCATGCTCACGACAAACTTAAGTCGAAAATAGAGAAAAGCAAATAACTCATTATTAACTAACGAATATTACAAACATTACAAACATTAAAAGACTTTAATTCACAGGAAATAATAATATCGCAGTAACACTTCTAATTGAGAAAGAAGTCAAATGGTAATTCGACGTAGCTCAGTTGTTTGGGGCTTGACTTTGTATCAGTGAGTACAGGGTACAAATCCCACTTGAGCATGTACCAATGGAAATGAAGTTTAATGAATTTCTATGCGCATTTTCGTAATAAAAATACATTTACATCGTAAGGAAACCGGAACAGGTAATAGTTAGTGCTTGTAAATGTCGACATGGCTTACCACCTGTCACATTGAGTACTGACTATCTGGTCCACACGTGGGTTCAAGGTGGCCATGGAATCACTACCTTCGCAATTGCGGAGATGGACACCTGAACCTCCGACCATGCAAGGGTTAATGATCGGGAACGCGTTTGTCTTTTGTCAAATGGTAATAGGATTCTAATTAAACCCTGAAGCAGTACGGAATCTAGTCATAAGAAATCCTACCTGGCCAGCATTTCCTTATGGGTTCTCTCGAGCAGCTCTGTCATATCTGCCACAGCGGAACACCTCTTGTACGTGATCTTCTCTCCAGTCAATCTCCTCACTGCCACGTACTCGCCCTTCGCCAGGTCCTTTGGACCCAACTCTATGCGGATGGGGACTCCCTGTAGGGAAAGGTTGTTTATAATAATACTAGCGACCCGCTCCGGCTTCGCACGGGTATAAAATATACAGCCTACTCTACTATTTAAATATAAATACACAGCCTACTCTACTATATACATATAAACCTTCCTCTTGAATCACACTATCTATTAAAAAAAACCGCATCAAAATCCGTTGCGTAGTTTCAAAGATTTAAGCATACATAGGGACAGAGAAAGCGACTTTGTTTTATATAATTCTTTAATATGCCTTTCACCACTAAGGTTATGTCGGCGAAAGTACAAACACTGATGCCACGGCGTTTGCACGTCTTGTTATTCCGTCGCCATGGTTATGCCAACGCCGCCAGCCGCTACAACCGAAGAAAAACGAGGTTGAAGCTCAAATTCTCTTCATTGTTCTTCGGTTCGTTCCAGTTAAATAATAATCTTCTAAATGAAAGTATATGAGCAAATTATTCACTTTAGGCTCTTTATACGTATAGAATCATGAACTGCGGACTCCAAAGCTTCCTAAATAGTAACGGTGTTAAAACAACCTAATGTCACAGGTTAGCTTACGGCGTTTGTACAATTATAGATAATACCAATGATATAGTTCCTATAAACACATTGTCGTATCTTATAGTTTTTGACGACCTCCGTGGCGCGTTCGGTTAGACACTTGTACGCTAATCGTGAGGTCCCGGGTTCGATTCCCGGTGGAGGCAGATTTAAGAACTACGCTTTTCTACTGCTTTCTAGTCTGGCTGTTGTATGCTGTATGTATACATTTCTTAAATATACGTTAACCAGTACCCTTAACACAAGTCTTAAATGTATTAACTAAGGGGCTAGTTCTATTGGTGTAATATTATCCAATTATTATTAAAGTTCAAACATAAACTTAAATTTGCCATATTACATTTATTGAGGAAGGCTTTAGGCTATATAACATTACCCATCTACTTAATAGGAGCGAATAATAGAATATAAAAATCAAATTATAATTACAGCGCCATCTATGTTTGATGTAATGAAAACTTCTGAAAAATAAAAATATAACATCCAATGTAGGAAACCTCACCTTGAGTTCCCAATGGTTGAACTTCCACCCCGGCGAATAATTATCCCTGTAGTCCCCTTCAGCCCTGACTCCATGTTCCACCAGCTCATCCACTAAGCTCTTGCAGCTGTCCAGCATCAGCTTACGGTCTTCCTGGGACGTGGAGGCGGTTATTCCACACGGCACCACGATCGCCTGGACACTGGCTACCCTGGGTGGTAAGACTAGGCCTCTATCGTCACCGTGGACTAGGACCATCACTCCTGTGAATATTGAAACGTAAGTTAACAAAAGACAAACGCATTCATGGCTATTAACCCTTGTGGAGCAGTTGTGGCGACCTCTAGAGCGCCACACAGTCATAGGTTCAGGTTTCCATCTCCGCAATTGCGAAGGTAGTAATTCTATGGACACCTCGAACCCACGTGTTGATCAGAAAGTGTGTACTCAATGTGACAGGTGATAAGCCGTATCGTCATTTATAAGCACTGACTATTACCTGTTCGACGAACAGGTAGGTTTCCTCACGATGTTTTCCCTCACAGTGTGATTCGATGCATTTCGTAAATGTGTTTTTTGTTACGAAAATGTATGTACAGAAAAATTCATTAAACTTCATTTCCATTGGACATGCTCAAACGGGATTTGAACCCTGTACCCACTGATACAGAGCCAAGCCCCAAACAACTGAGCTATGTCGAAATTAACGTAAATTAAATAAACACATATAAATCGAAATGAAATGAAAATCTTTTTATTCAATATAAGGATAATAAAATCACTTATTGAAAGTAAAAAAAAAACATTTTTTATAAAAAAATATGTCATTAATATACAGTATGTCATTGTATACAATGACATAAGGTATTCATAATGGTAGTAGAATATTCTACCTTCGTAATCGCAGAATAAGTCATTTGTGAACAGTTCAGTCTCATTTTTTTTACCATATATGTAGATTATTCCATGCTTCACAATTTTTTGAATAGGTATTGTATCTATTAACCTATTTTTTACAAGTTACAGGTGGCTCAAAACCTTCCGTTCAATATATAAGTTTTATTCTTAATTCAAAATTATACATCAGGGGTCAGTTCGCTTACATAGAGAACTATATTGTTGAATAAAAGTGAAATAAGGGTTGAATAATAGGAGTTCGTGAAAGTAACAATATATTCTAGACAAGCAATATCAAATAATTTGCCACATTTTATTTATGATTAATAACTAGCGGGACTTATCGCGTATGTTTTTATATAATAAAGTTACCTTTTTTTACTCGACGTTTCTTATTATATAAAAACATACGCGATAAGTTCCGCTAGTTATTAATCATGAGTATAAATCGCGAATCGCTTAAAACAATAATTACATTTTTATTTTTCAGAAGTTTTCATTACATGAAACATAGATGGCACTGTAATTATAATTTTATTTTTATATTCTATTATTCGCTCCTATTAAGTAGCAGGGTGATGTTATATAGCCTAAAGCCTTCCTAAATAAATGGTCTATCTAACACAAAAATATTTTTTGAATTCAAACCAGTAGTTCCTGAGATTAGCGCGTTCAAACAAACAAAGAAACAAACTCTGCAGTATTATAATATTAGTATAGATTACCTATGGTCCTAGTAGTGAGGCCCCATGAGTTTTGGTAGACGTATTTCTTCTCCTGGGTCTCTGGGTCATCGTAGATTATTTCGAACATCTTCGAGAAGTTCTGGCCCAAGTGATGGCTTGTCGCACCCTGTAAGAAAATTTTGTTTACCTTACTTATCTATTAACTATTATACATACATTCTTAAACCCTGCCCTGGTCAGAACTTTATAGATATAATATCTTCTCAGTCACTTTTAGCATAACTGTATTAATCAATCAATCAGCCTATGTCAGTCCACTGCTGGACGTAGGCCTCACCAAGGTTACGCCACAAAACACGATCACTCGTGGCCCTCAGCCAACCACTACCAGCGACCTTTTTCAGGTCATCGGTCCATCTAGCAGGGGGCGTCCTACACTACGTTTACCGAGACGGGGTCGCCATTCGAGAACCGCTTTGCTCCAACGGTCTATGACTTTGGTTTTCTGCCGGATTATCTCGTTAAATATTTTACTATCCCTGTTAGAGATTCGAATATCTATCTCGAAGCGAAGTAGTTCATTTACGAGCACAAAAACCTTGAGCTTTTTATACTAATATAATCTTCAGTAAAACTAGCACCAATTTCTATAGTTAAGTTAGGAGTACCTATAACCGCCGAGTGTGTATGAGAAAATGTATGAGTGTCAATGAAGCGAAAGTGGTCTATCAGGATCGGGATAAATGGGGAACCGTGATCTCTGCCTACCCCTCTACAGGGAATCAGCCGTGATGTGTATGTGTGTACTGAAAATGTATGTTGCACATTTCCAATATTGACAGAGTGAAAAGGCTATTGCTAGAAGTGGAGCCAACACCTATATTTTGTTTTAAAATTGTTGAGTTTCTTTCATATTGAATTTCTAAATTTTCCAACAGCACAGCAATCACAATTTTTGGTACTCGTTTCTTGAAAAAAATAGTCCATAGTTGTATAAATATCAATGGTTTCTCTCACCTGTATCCCTCTGCCACTAGCCGGTACATAGGCTTCGACGGTGGTCGTGTAGTCACCGCCAGCGAACTTTTCCTTCTCTGTCTTCCTACCCTTGATGACAGGGATGGCTAGTAACTCTTCGTACACACGAGCGTAGAGATCTGACAGATGTCAAACAGTTGTCATTCAAAATAGGTTAATGTATGACAGTGTAATCTAATAATAGTTATTTTTATTTATAAATTATTTATTTATTGTTAATTATTATTTATTTATTTAATTCTTTATTAAGCCATTCACCACTAAGGTTATGTCGGCTAATTATTATTTATTGTTATTTATAAATTTATCGTGATTTGACCCGGTCTCACATAATTAATAAAATTAATCTAATAAGTTTAGTAATGACAGTATGGTCTAATATACGAGAATTCGACGTAGGTCAGTTGTTTGGGGCTTGAATCTGTATCAGTGGGTACAAATCCCGCTTGAGCATGTACCAATGGAAATAAAGTTGAATGAATTTCTATCTATTTTCGTACTAAAAGCACATTTACGAAATGTATCGAATTATATGGTGAGGGAAAACACCGTGAGGAAACTTACCTGTTCCCCGAACAGGTAATAGTCAGCTTGTAAATGGCGACATGGCTTGTCACATTGAGTACTGACTATCTGGTCAACACATGGTTTCGCGCTGGCCATAGAATTACTACCTTTTCAATTGCGTATATGGACACCAAAACCTCTGGCAAACCCACAAGGGTTAAGGTCGTGAATGCGTTTTGTCGTCTTTGTCTTTTGTATATAAGAACATACATATCTCACCATATTGTAAAAAGGTGACGTTAGGAGTACCTATAACCGCCGAGAGTGTATGAAAAGATGTATGAATGTCAATGAAGCGAAAGTGGTCTGTTAGTGGGACAAATGGGGATCCGTGATCTCTACCCCTCTACAGGGAATCAGGCGTGATGTGTATGTACATGTTCATCTATCCAATTATTACATGTATTTCAATTCTCACAATCGTATCAGTAATAATTATGTGTATAAGACTTAATATTATTTGTTAAACACTTTTCTAATTACAATATTATTCTAATTATATATTGATGTGTGTGTATGTATGTCTCACCAAGTATCTTGAGCACCTCGTCGGCGGCCTCCTCCCGTGTGAGGAAGGCCGTGTGGCCCTCCTGCCAGAGGAACTCTCTGGTGCGGAGGAACGGTTGTGGCTGCTTGAACTCCCATCGCTAACAAGCAACGTTGGTCAGTGTTACTTATAGTTATAGTACATTCGCATTTTTCTTAATCCTGACACCTGAACCTCTGACTATCCCGCAAGGGTTAATGGTCGTGAACGCGTATGTATGTACGCATGTATACATATAAATTCGCGTCCTTTAATGTAACGGTAATACGATAATATCTCCTAGATCACTTTTTAGAATTAATACGACTGAGGGACTATAGTACATTCGCATTAAGAAAATAGTGATGTCATCATGTCCCGACGATTTGACCAATGAGACGTGACAACTGTCGTCTGCAATTGGTCGATGTGAATTGTTTTCTCATTTACTAACGTCTCATTGGTCAGTTTAACGTCTATATATCATGACGTCACTATTTAGTTAACGCGAATAGACTATAGTTGTGTTATAGGAATGAAATTTAATATTTTTTATAAAGTGTTATAATTCATTCGTCGTCTATGGTTCGTCAACAAAGTCAGCTCAGTGAAAGTTGAAAATACAAATAATTATTTTCGGCTGAATATAATCATGAAACACATACACTTCACGACTAACATATATAGCACATAAAAACAGAGGTTCATCTTCCCATTTCCACTATTCCCTGATACATATTGACTATAAATTACGGAGTTCAGTTGTTTGAGACTTGACTCTGTATCAGTGGGTATAGGGTCCAAATCCCGCTTGAGCATTTACCAATGAAAATGAAGTTTAATAAATTTCTATGTACATATTCGTAATAAAAATACATTTACGCAATGCACCGAATATAACGGTGAGGGAAAACATCGTGAGAAAACCTACCTGTTCCCCGAACAGGTAATAGTCAGTGCTTGTAAATGGCAACATGGCTTACCACCTGTCACACTGAGTACTGACTATTTCGTCACGTGGGTTCGAGGTGGCCATAGAATCACTACCTTCGCCATTGCTGACATAGAAACCTGAACCTCGGACTAAACCGCTAGGGTTAAAAGTGGTAAACGCTATCTTTAGTTTTGTTTTTATATAAACTATATTTGAACTTACAACAACATTGTTCCACTGGTTCAGTTTGAGTGGCAGGTCGCGATGGCTCTGTATCCATTTGGCGTAGGCTGGGTACATAACGGTTTCCGAGGTGGGTCTCACCGCTATATGCTCGGCGAGTTCCGATGACCCGGAATGGGTGACCCACGCCACTTCCGGCGCGAAGTCTGCTATGTGGGTCTTTTCGCGTTCTAAGGCCGCCTGCAATAATAAAATGAAATAATAAAATGCTAGTGACAGACTTAGGTTTGGGTGCAGTCGGAGGATCAGTGATGCTGCTTAGCTGCATCAAATACTGAGACCAGCACCTTTTCACTGCATCAAGTGCCTACTCCTTATATGTACGAGTATTGTTGTTGTATCAAAGTGTGTATAAATAATGTTATGTTAAAATGAGTATGTATAGCAGTGAATAAATGTTTTCTTTCTTTCTTTTCTTTCAATATATACATTATTATACTAACATATATCATATCTCTTTGAGATGAACAGAAAGTTGGAGAAACATTCCAATAATATTGACGACCTTCGTGGCCGGGAAAGCCGGAATTTCTTGTTGGTTCTTCTCCGAGCCAGGGCTTCCGAACCAACGGTAGAATTTCAATGCTAAGAGACAACCAGTGTCAGGCAAATGTTTTGACTTTCAATGAATGCACTGTACTTGTACTTATGTTGAATAAAAACATTTGACTTTGACTCATATATACCATTTATCCTTACTCACTTAGTAACTTTTTTTTGTTCAAACATAATATCAGCGTTGCGTTTGCCACCAAACGTAACATACCCAGCTGAGTTAGAACCTTTTTGCTGCGACAATAACATGCACAAGCTATACCCCCTAGTTTGTAAGTTTGATTTGTAAAATATTTGTATTGTGTATGTTTTTGTGGCTGTTAATAAATGCTTTATTATTATTACTTTATAAGAACGTACAGGAAACGCATCGATTAGCATTCTAAACGACCCAGCATTATTCCACATACGACGACCTCCGTGGCGCGATCGGTTAGACACCTGAACGCTATTCGTGAGGTCCCGGGTTCGATTCCTGGTGGAGGCAGAGTTAAGAACTACGCTTTTCTTCTGTTTTCCAGTCTGGTCGTTGATTATATATGCTATATATGTATTTATCTATATATAATATGTATAAATTCTTAAATATACGTTGACTAGTACCCTTAACACAAGTCTTAAATGTACTTACCAAGGGGCTAGTTCAATTGGTGTAATAATGTCCAAATATTATTATTATTACATACCTTGGACACGAATATGGGGAAGTAGCAGTCCTTGACCCCTAGCTTCTTGAAATTGGTGCTGAGGAAGTCGCGGATCACCTCCCAGATGCTGAAGGACCAGGGCCGCAGGATGTAGCAGCCGGAGATGTCGTAGTACTCGATCATTTCCGCTGTAATACATCAGACGTTGATATAGTTTTGTAAACACTAGTGACCCGCTCCGGCTTCGCTCGGGTATAAAATATATAGCCTACTCCACTATTTAATGGATGTTATTATACATATAAACCTTTCTCTTGAATTACTCTATCTATTAACAAAAACCGCATCAAAATCCGTTGCGTAGTTTCAAAGATTTAAGCATACAAAGGGACATAGGGACAAAGAAAGTGACTTTGTTTTATACTATGTTGTGATTATCGGGATTGCAAAAATAAGGATCCTGCTCGAATCTCGACTAATAATTCGACGTAGCTCAGTTGTTTGGGCCTTGGCTCTGTATCAGTGGGTATAGGGTTCAAATCACGTTTGAGCGACCACCGATGGAAATGAAGTTTCATGAATTTCTATGTACATTTTTGTATTAAAAACAATTTTACGAAATGCATCAAATTATACGGTGAGAGAAAACATCGTGAGGAAACCTATCCGCTCTTAAGTCTATGTTATATCAATCTGAGATATATTAACTTTACAAGCTTTAATTATACCTGTTCGGGGAACAGGTAGGTTTCCTCACGATGTTTTCCCTCGCCGTAATATTCGGTGCATTTCGTTAAAGTATTTTTACTACGAGACTACGGTGAGTATATAGAATACTCCTCTAACCTTTAGTAATGACTTGAGAGTACCACTCTGGTAGATCCGTGTCTTTACTAGCTTCGAGACCCAGTCTGGTCACTTTCTTCACGCCAGTCGAAGATTCCTCTTTCGCTGGAGCCGGTTTCGGAGACTGGAAAAGATTAATTGTATTTAAAATAATGTATTTGACTAAACTTGTCCTAGCTTCGAATCCCGACTCTGGCATGTACCAATGAATGAAATTTAAATATGTGCTTTTCATTTACGTAAATTATTTACAGTCGCTAACGGTGAGGGAAAACATCGTGAGGAAACCTGCCTATCCTTCAGGATAGGTAATAGTCAGTGCCTATATACGGCGATACGGTTCACTACCTATCACGTTGGGTGCTGTCTATCTAGTGATACGCGGGCTTCGAATGACCCATACCTAACATGCCTTCGAAATTTCGGAGATGGGCATTCAAGCCTCTGACTACCCCGCCATAATAAAAAAGGGAGTGTGTATACACAAGTCGTGAAGCGTATGTTATGTATTTGACTAAACCGATATAGGTAATGTTCGAGAGGATTTGAATAATTATAATTAGAGAATGTGTAGGCGACTCTGATTATCCCGATAGGGTTAATAATAATAATATTTATTTATTTTAGTAATTTAGGGAAAAAAGACGCGTTGGCAGGAGGAAAAAATCTTGGCTGAGGAACATCCGGGAGTGGACCGGGATTGCCAGTGTGGAAGAGCTGTTCCGGATGGCCAGGGACAAGGAAAGTTTCAGCAGGCTGACGGCAGACCTCCAATAATGGAGTGCCACTAGAAGAAGAAGAGGATTTAAGTAACCAGGACATGTATGTGTAATACCTTTTCTTTTTTCTCAGGCTTCTTAGCTTCCTTCTTTGGTTTCTCGGCTGGCTTCTGTTCCTTGGCCTTAGCACTCGGTTGTGCTGGCTGGTAAGCCTTGCCCGTTGCCTGTTGGTATTTCGCTTTGAGATCCAACAGTTGCTTCACTGCTGCGTCTATGGTTGCCTGTCAAAGAATTGATGTGCATAGAAATGTTGAATGTTTGATGTATTAAATGTGTTGACATTCAAATGAAATGATTACTATAAATTTTGTATATACTCGTCTTTATTGGTTGTTTGAAATATTAAATGAATTGATATTTCATATGAAATGATTATTATTAAATGAACTATTTATGACTAGTATAATTTAATGCGAAAGGTTTTAAAAAAGCTGTTTCAAGTATTATAATAAAGAAATATAATATAATTTAAATTAAGATATAGAAAATAAATACCCAATGGGAATGCAACAACATGCGTTATATAAATTAATAAAACTGTAAAACACATAAATTAGTTGGATTTTAGCGGAATAGGTTACTTAAACATATGCATCAGCTGATTGGAATTCTTTGCATTATTAAATTAACCGTTTTTTATTATACGTAATTTAAAACGTAAAACAAATTTTTGTACATATTTTTCATCATAATCATAGTCTGATGAAAAAAGATATACATGTAACTTTCTGCACAACAAATGATTTGAAAGGAAAGCATAAAATATATATGATCATGACATAAACCCAACAAAACCGTGCTTACGTACCTCCGTGTATGTAGAAAAATAAACGGGAGGTTTCAACATATAAAGCTACTATATAAAACAAATTGTTTATTAATTACCACAAAAACCAAACAAGAACTATATAAATTTAATAAAATGCAGTGAAAGGTGTCGTCTCGGTAATCGATGCAGTGACATGCAGCACCGGTCTTCCGTCAGCCCCCGAACCCGTCACACGCTTACCTACGTAGAAACAATAATGATAAAACAATAGAACATTTAATAGAACCATTTGGTAGAGCTACCGCGTGCCCGCACAAATCGCTTTAAAGCGTCATTCATAATGCGGGCCGGTAAGGAATGGAATTCCCTGCCTGCCTCTGTATTCCCGGAGATTTTTAATCCATAGATGTTCAAAACTAGGGTGCATAGGCATTTTTTGGGCAAGCTCGCTACATCTTAGACTGTCTGTCGCCTCCTTCGAGGTGCAAACAGGGTCAAGAGTGAACCCATGTCAGTTAAAAAAAACCATAAGGGAACCGGTTTTATTGTTTTATCTTGGCTGGGTCTTGGATAGAAATAGAAATAATAACTGAAAAGTCATAATCATCAGGGCAAATGTCATTAGTTTTGGTGACCAGCGATTGTTATCAATAACGTGAAAGACCCATAGGTACTCCTAACGTCGCCCTTTTCCAATACATTTATTTAACTCAGAAATGTACGTCACCCTAACAGGTAACCTTTCGATGACGTACTAATTACATGGTATAAACAACATAGTATAAAATAATAACAAACGTACACAACACACCTATACCTCATAGCTCAGGTAGTGCAAGGCGACCCTCGAGATATGTCCAAACCATTGCACGAAAACATTGAAATACCCATCACCAATATTCACATATTGTTAATAGAAATAATTTACTAAAACTACTTCTATGGTCAATAAAAATTGTAATATAAATAAACTCAAGAACAAATATTATGAGGTAAATTATTATTATTAGTGCGTCATTGATTGGCACCGAACCCACAACTTTAACCAATACGACACACTTAATATGAATTTATAAAAGCGTATTCTCTAACTACACAACCTTAAGCCTTATCCCTTATCCAAATGTACATGATAAAACTCTAGTTCAACCTTTTAAAATACCCAATACCATAACTACTGGGCCCTTACTCCACTAATTAACTTTGACAGCCACTCAACTGCGTCGCTACTGCGTTACTTCTGCGTCACGGCTGTAAAAGTGGCACTCTGCTAATATTTTGACATCCAGAGTTGTACCTGAATAGCGAGTCAGTGGTGCTTCAGTGGCACTTCAGTGGCCACTCAAGTATACAAATGTCAATAGTGGAATACCAAATATAAGGCTAATGAACTGACATTAACTGACGTTTGGTTAGTGGAGTAGCTTTTTTTGTACTTCAGACGCAAAACTACTTCAGATGTAGTTCGATAGCGCCTCAGTGGCCAAAATTTGTTAGTGGAGTGTCAAATTACGGCCACTGAAGTGCCACAATATCGATACTGAAGTAATATTGTAACTAAAATGAATTGTATGAATCTATGAATTCTATTGTATGTTGAATATTGTATGTAATTGATATGGATGTCTCAAAGATATTATTATAATTACCTTATCAGCCTTCTTAGCCTTGAGGTCCCTGACCACATCCCCTTGCTTGGCCACCTCAGCCGCGAGGGCTTGCTCCTTAGAGTCACCAGCGCCGACTTGTGTGTCTTTGGAATCAGGTGCCTGTAAATAGATACAATTTTTATGTTTTTTTTTTATTTGACGACCTCCGTAGCGCGATCGGTTAGACACCTGAACGCAAATCGTGAGGTCCCGAGTTCGATTCCCGGTGGAGGCAGAGTTAAGAACTACGCTTGTCTACTGCTTTCTAGTCTGGTTGTTGATTGTTCAAATTCAATTCAAAATTTCTTTATTAGTCTAAACAATATTTGACTTAAAAATAGTATGCTGCACCCGTCAATAGGTAATATATGCTATTTATGTATTTATCTATATATAATAAGTATATACTATTTCTTAAATATAGGTTAACTAGTACCCTTAACACAAGTCTTAAATGTACTTACCAAGGGGCTAGTTCAATTGGTGTAATCATGTCCAAAGATAATGAGGTGGTTTAGGATTGGTTAGAAAGTAACCCGCTTTAAAATATTTATAAAAAGTAAACAATGATGATAAATTATTGTGGCTATTATTTGCAAATGTGGGAGGAGTCTATAGTAATTGATGTAACATTATAATTTTGGGTGAGAAAAGAAAAAAAATAGCCGACATAACCTTAGTGGTGAATGGCTTAATAAAGAATTAAAAAAAAATTGTCTGGAAACAAAACTAAAATAATAGGACTTAGAGAAGGGAGTGATTTTGACTGATTCGGATTTTTATGCAACAACTTTGATACTGATTTTTTCTCCATTAAAAAACGAAATGTAAGTTTGTTGAGAATTTGACATTATGTTTTCTTTTGCTACACTTGGATATCTTCCTGCCATGTTGTAAGAAACTACTAAAAGAAGTTTCTAGTTAGCATAGTGCCATTTTTCCATTATTTCTTTACCTTATCACCAATAACATCCTAAATGTCTAAAATGTCTATCCTATGTGTATGTGGTTTAAAGACGAAGAACAAACTCACTTCAGCCACCAAGTTAGGAGTCCAGTCCTTGCCAGCCTCCTTCTTGAACTCAGCTTTTAAAGCCAACAATGTTTGTACCTGCAATTAACAAAGTCAATCACGTTCGACGTAGCTCAGTTGTTTGGGGCTTGGCTCTGTATCATAGGGTACAGGGTTCAAGTCGCGGTTGAGCATGTACCAATGGAAATGAAGTTTAATGAATCTCTATGTACATTTTCGTAATAAAAATCGAATTATACGGTGAGGGAAAACATCGTGAGGAAACTTATATGTACCCGAACAAGTTATAGTTTATGCTTGTTAATGGTGGCATGGTTTACCACTTATTACCACTTATGGATTCGAGGTGGCCATAGATTTACTACTTTCGCGGAGATGGATACCTGAACCTCTGACAAAAACCCACAATGGTTAATGGCTGGTAATACGTTTTAATACGTTTAAGGTAAGTGTTTAAAAGTATACCTCAGCCTGCACAGCTGCTTTATCAGCCTTTTGCTCCTTGAGGGTCCGAACCTTGTTCCCTTGCTCTGTAATCTTCTTGTTCAGCTCCACAATTGTGGCACTGAAGCCTGGTGAACCCTGGGTTTCAGGAGCCGGGGGTTTCGCGTTCGGTGTCCACTCACTGCCTGTTAGTTGTTTGTATTCCGCTTTTAGGGACAGCAGGGTTTTCACCTGTAAAATAATAACATCACTACATAGTATAAAACAAAGTCGCTTTCTTTATCCCTATGTCCCTTTGTATGCTTAAATCTTTGAAAGTACGCAACGGATTTTGATGCGGTTTGTTTTAATAGATAGAGTGATTCAAAAGGAAGGTTTATATGTATAATAACATCCATTAAATAGAGGAGAATAGGTGTGAATGGTTGTGACTAGGTGGTTATAATAAAGAGGTGTTCAAAAGGTATAAGTAACCTAAAAAACGGTGCTTTCGAAATTTCTAAAGCCACTCAAGCCTTTGACTAACCCGCCACAATAAAAAAGGGGAGTATACAGTCAGCGCTAAAAGTGCAGTCGCAGTAACTTTTTATAAGGTTTAAGTTTATAAGAACAAAAGACAATATTTTACATTTTAAAACTGGCGCCACTGTGCATTGTCATGGCCACTACACGTTCGCGTGCTTCGAAATGAAGAATATTGTCTTTTGTTCTCATAAACGTAAACCTTATAAAAAGTTACTGGGAGTGCACTTTTAGTGTTACTATACACAAGTGGTGAAGCGTGCGTTTGTTTTATGTAAAAGGTAAATGGGGTTTATTGGTTGTAGAACTAGCAATATGCCATCGATATCCCATAATTGACGACCTCTGTGGCGCGATTGGTTAAGCACCTTAACGCTAATCGTGAGGTCCCGGTTTCGATTCCCGGTGGAGGCAGAGTTAAGAACTTCGCTTTTCTTCCGCTTTCCAGTCTGGTTTTATTATATATGTATTTATCTTTATATAATAAGTATATATTTCTAAAATATACGTTGGATAGTACCCTTAACACAAGTCTTAAATGAAGTTACCAAGGGGCTAGTTTCATTGGTGTAATAGTGTCCAAATAATAAATATATAATTAACGCGCCTTATCGCGTAAGTTTATATATAATAATATTTACTTTTATTAAACGTCGGGTTAATAAAAGGTAATTTTATTATATATAAACTTACGCGATAAGTCTCGTTAATTATTTATTTCTCATGAGTATAAATCGCGAATCTCTTAAAACTGTAGTGTCCAAATATTATTATTATAATGTGTTAATTTACCTCAACCTCAATCACAGATTTTTCAGCTTTATCTGCTTTCAGTTTCCTAATCTTGTCGCCTTGTTCAGTAATTTTATTCAGCACATCAGCAACATTTCCGCCAGGCGCTGATGCTGGTGCTGGTTTTGCTGTTGCCTGTGCTGCTGGCGGTTTGCTGTTGGGGGTCCAATCTGAGCCTGTTATTTGTTTGTATTCCGCTTTTAATGCTAGGAGGGTTTTCACCTGTTAAATAATATATTTAGGTGTTAGTGAAAAAATATTGAACATTAGCCTATTAAAATGACTTATTCTGCATAATTATGTTATTAAAAGGTCTCTGGCGTCAATTTATTAAAACATATGAAATACTCTAAGGCGATACACTAACGAAGAGTAAACATTACACAAAAGAAAATGCAATTGAGAATACATTTTAACAACCCCATTGCTCTGAATCATGATCGAATGAATGATCTACAAATACATACACATCACGCCTGATGCCCTCTAGAGAGGTAGACAGAGATCACGGATCCCCATTAGTCTCGATCGAAAAAGTAAAGATTATTTTTTCAAATCAACCGGGCTCGATTCCCGAATTGGATACAGTTTTTTTTTTCAAATAAAGTATGAATGCAGTTTTTATTTTTATCAATGTCGGTGACATGGTTCCTAAGAACAAATTTTCCTATGTCTTATAATTTCAGACTTTCCCATACTGACCGATTTGAATGCGCCAGCCTGTATTTTAATGAGACATAATATAACAGTCAGATAGACGCTATATTGAAAAAAATGACGTTAGGAGTACCTATAACCGCCGAGAGTGTATGAGAGGATGTATGAATATCAATGAAGCGAAAGTGGTCTGTCAGGATCGGGACAAATGGGGATCCGTGATCTCTGCCTACCCCTCTACAGGGAATCAGGCGTGATGTGTATGTATGTATGTATTTTAATGAATACTTACTTCAACCTCAATGAGTCCTTTCTCTGCTTTATCTGCTTTCAGTTTCCTAATCTTGTCGCCTTGTTCAGTAATTTTATTCAGCACATCAGCAACATTTCCGGCAGGTGCTGATTCTGGTGCTGGTTTCGCTGTTGCCTGTGCTGCTGGAGGTTTGCTGTTGGGGGTCCAATCTGTGCCTGTTATTTGTTTGTATTCCGCTTTTAACGCTAGGAGGGTTTTCACCTGTAAAATAATAACATAAGTGATATTCAGTATGGAGGTTAGTGTGGTTAGACTACGATTTAAATAATTAAACATGTGCATAACACATACATAAACATACGCTTTACGACTTGTGTATACACACTCCCTTTTTTTTTATGGCAGCGAAAGTGATCTATCAGGATCGGGACAAATGGGGATCCAAAATATCTGCCTACCCCTCTACAGGGAATCAGGCGTGATGTGTATGTAATATTTTTTACTTGTCATTATATTCTAATTATTTTAACTATGTATTACAACATGAAAATATTGAATAATTTGCATTGAAGATTTACTATCCCACGGTTATCAGATGGTAAGATAGATAAGTAATAAGGCACATTTTTAATGTTTACAGTCGCTAACGGTGAGGGAAAACATCGTGAGGAAACCTGCCTATCCCTCAGGATAGGTAATAGTCAGTGTCTATATACGGCGATACGGTTCACTACCTATCACGTTGGATGCTGTCTATCAAGTGATACGCGGGCTTCAAATGACCCATACCTAACATGCCTTCGAAATTTCGGAGATGGGCATTCAAGCCTTAATAAAAAAGAGAGTGTGTATACACAAGTCGTGAAGCGTATGTATGTATGTATATGTGTGTGTATATCTGTCCTACCTCAGCATCCACGGCAGCTTTGTCAGCCTTTTCTCCCTTGAGTTTGCGCACCTTGTCCCCTTGACCAGCTATCCTCGCCAGGAGATCAGCTACCTTGGACTCATTGGATGGAGTGGCCTGCGGTGCTGCGGACGCACCTGGTTTCCAGTCCTGGTGGAAAAACATACATTCATGACATGTTAGCCTTTGTATAACTGTCAGAGGTCCAAATGACCTTATTCGAAACTGCGGACTTAATTTACTCTTAGCAATGTTCAAGGTAAATATAGAGATATAAAATACAATTACAATATTATATAACAGCCAGATAGACGCTATATTAAAAAAGGGTGACGTTAGGAGTACCCATAACAGAGTGTGTATGAGAAGATGTATGAATGTCAATGAAGCTAAAGTGGTCTGTCAGGATCGGGACAAATGGGGATCCGTGATCACTGCCTACCACTCTACAGGCAATCAGGCGTGATGTGTATGTATGTATATATTTAATACAATCACATCACACCCGTTTCCCTGTAGAGGGGTAGGTAGAGACCACGGTCCCGATCCTCAGAAACCACTTCAAACAGATATTAAATTTGTAGCTATTCCTATATGCTATTTAAAATATAGACTTTAATATATGTCTATTGCAGAAACGTAGGCGTAAACTATGATATGTATACAGTCAGCGCTAAAAGTGCAGTCCCAGTAACTTTTTATAAGGTTTAAGTTTATAAGACCAAAAGACAAAAAATTCATTTCAAAGCACGCGACCGTATAGTAGCCATGACAATGCATAGTGGCGCCAGTTTTAAAATGTAAAATATTGTCTTTTGTTCTTATAAACTTAAACCTTATAAGAAGTTACTGGGACTGCACTTTTAGTGCTGACTGTACAACTGAGCAATCTTTGAGTATTCATATTACACTCCATACGTTGTTAAAATAAACATAACAAAACGTTTCAAGTTACAACACTGCAATCAGAGTAAATACTTATATTAACTTATTTTTACGATTAACCATAACATTTATTTATTTATTTTATTTATTTATTTACATAATGCACAATAATGTCCTAACAGGAGAACCTTTCGACATTATTGGAGTAACAATAAAAAAACATGTCAATATTTACCGAAAGGGTCAACAGTCACTTTTGAGATCCGTGATTTCTAACTACCCCTCTATAGGGAATCGGGCGTGATGTGTAATTATAAAATAATACATATTAAGTTTTAGTATTAGTTTTTTACTATATGTATATACATATAACAAAACCATCTTTTTTTTTACAAACGAATTATCACGACTGTAAACCCTTTCAGGATATGCAGTATTTAATAAACAATAACATCTAGTCAGTTTTAACAGGTCTAGTCAATAATAATAATCATTAGGACATTATAACACCAATTGTACTAGCCTCTTGGTAAGTTCATTTAAGACTTGTGTTAAGGGTACTAGTCAATGTATATTTAAGAAATATATACTTATTATACAAAGATAAATACATATATTGCATATATTAATCAACAACCAAACTGGAAACCAGAAGTAAAGCGTAGTTCTCAACTCTGCCTCCACCCGGAATCGAAGCCGGGACCTCACGTTAGCGTTCTAGTGCTTAACCAATCGCGCCACGGAGGTCGTCAGAGGTCAATGGCAAGCCACTTCATTATTCAGCATAAAACTAACATTTGCCAACATAGAAACATTGTTTTTATATTTATTACGTTTACCACAATTTCATATCTTAACATACATACACATCACGCCTGATTCCCTGTAGAGGGATAGGCAGAGATCACGGATCCCCATCTGTCCCACTGACAGACCACTTTCGCTTCATTGACACTCATACATCTTCTCATACACACTCGGCGGTTATAGGTACTCCTAACGTCACCCTTTTTCAATATAGCGTCTATCTGACTGTCATATCTTAACATCTTAATATTTCTTCATTTGTTTCTACCATTTTAATCTGGGACTTGATAACTGGGTTTTTTAAACATTTTTGGATTAAAGCTACTTTACATTACACATTGTAAGGTACCTACCTACTACCGAACCAGTAATAAATAGTGCTGGTGAATAACAGCATACCACCTATCACATTGAGTACTGACTATCTGGTCAACACGTGGGTTCGGGGTGCACATATAATTTTTTACCCCCGCAATTGCGCAGATGGTCACGCTTAACTCTGACAACCCCGCAAGGGTTAATGGTCGTGAACGCGTTTGTTTTTGTTATATAAAATATAATATTTCAAAAGGTCCTAGGTTCGAATCCCGACTCTGGCATGTACCAATGAATGAAATTTAAATATGTGTTTTTCATTTACGTACATAATTTACAGTCGCTAACGGTGAGCGAAAACATCGTGAGGAACCCTGCCTATTCCTCAGGATAGGTAATAGTCACTATATACGGCGATACAGTTCAATACCTATCACGTTGGGTGCTGTCTATCTAGTGATACGCGGGCTTCGAATGACCCATACCTAACATGCCTTCGAAATTACGGAGATGGGCATTCAAGCCTCGGACTATCCCGCCATAAAAAAAAAGGGAGTGTGTATAACATATAATAATATGTGTATATATAATGTGTGTGTAACACATGTCGTGAAGCGTATGTTATGTTATGTTTATTTTAAAAGATTATTATGGACTTTACTAACATGTACTTAAAGAACTAACCTTGCCACTAACAGCCTTGTATTGAGCCTTGAGGTCCAGGAGTACTTTGACAGCCTCATCCACTTTCCCCTTCTCCGCCTTGCTGGTCTTCAAACTCCTCACCAGGTCCCCTTGCTTCGTGATCTGCGCGTCAATGCTCGCTGCATCACCACCGGATGGCGCTGGTGTGGTTTTGGCTGAGGGGACAGCTGCTGTCTTGGGCTGCAAGTGGATAGTTCATTAAACATATATTCACGTCCTCTTATAATAATGATATTGTAGGACTTTATTACGCCAATTGAACTAGCCCCTTGGTTGGTTTAAGACTTGTGTTAAGGGTACTAGTCAACGTATATTTAAGAAATATATAAATACTAGTGAACCGCTCCGGCTTCGCACGGGAATAAAATATATAGCCTACTCCACTATTTAATGGATGTTATTATACATATAAACCTTTTTCTTGAATCACTCTAACTATTAAAAAACCCGCATCAAAATCCGTTGTGTAGTTTCAAAGATTTAAGCATACATAGGGACATAGGGACAGGCAAAGCGACTTTGCTTTATACTATGTAGTGATGATATTGTAGGACTTCATTACGCCAATTGAACTAGCCCCTTGTTAAGTTCAGTTAATACTTGTGTTAAGGGTACTAGTCAACGTATATTTAAGATATATATACTTATTATATATAGATAAATACAAATATAGCATAAATATATGCACTTGCCTTATATTAATAAAATGAAATCAACATATATAATTATGAAGGTATAGTTCGACAGGGTAGGCCGCGTAAAACTTATTCAGATCAAATTGGAGACATTCTTCTCAAGGTGTGTACGTAGTGTGAAGATCAGAAGAGCTTGTATGAGAAGGTTATTGGGTGTGAAGCAAGGAAGTTTGTCAGGATCGTTCCAGGTGGCGATCGATAGTCTCTGCCTATCCCGTTGGGGACGTAGAGGCGTTAATATATGTATGTAATTATCAAGTATCGTGTTATTAGTTATAAAAATGTCAGCTTAACAGTTCCCTACTTTGTATTAAGCAATTTGCTTACTAATCAAATTACATCCGTCTTTAAGTAGATAAAATTAAAACTTAACTCGCAATCCTATATCAAAAGCTAAACGCGTTCACGGCCATTAACCCTTGCGGTGTAGTCAGAGGTTCAGGTATCCATCTGCGCAATTGCGAAGGTAGTAATTCTATGGCCACCTCGAACCCACGTGATGACCAAGTCAATACTCAATGTGACAGGTGGTAAGCCATGTTATAATCGATAGTATTCATTACATTTTCTTTTCTTCCTTTAAATTAGTTATCGGTTGTATAAGTTATTTGTTGTTTATTCAATAAAGATGCTGTATTGAAAATAATTGATGTTAGAGTACCTATAACCGCCGAGTGTGTATGAGATGATGTATGAGTGTCAATGAAGCGAAGGTGGTCTGTCAGGATCGGGACAAATGGGGTTTCGTGATCTCTGCCTACCCCTCTACAGAGAGTCAGGCATGTATGTATATATTCATCTATCCAATTATTACATGTATTTCAATTCTCACAATCATATCAGTAATAATTATGTGTCTTATACACATAATTATAGTAATAATTATGTGTATAAGACTTAATATTATTTGTTAAACATACATATTTCTAATTATTGTTTAACTTTCTCATCATTAACAATTTATTTGATCGTATCATATAAAACTAAAAGTATCTTAAGTGAGCATTCTTTATCCTGATTCCATTACTTAACAGTATTTAAAAATAAAGTTATTTGTGTAAATTGAAAATACATATTACAAAACACATTTAACAACGTAGCAAAACACGTTCGACGTAGCTCAGTTGTTTGGGGCTTGACTTTGTATCAGTCGGTAGAGGGTTCATAATCCCGCTTGAGCATGTACCAATGGAAATGAAGTGTAATGAATTGCTATGTACATTTTCGCAATAAAAACACATTTAGGAAATGCATCGAATTATACGGTAAAGGAAAACATCGTAAGGAAACCTACCTGTTCCACGAACAGGTAATAGTTAGTGCTTTTAAATGGCGACATGGCTTACCACCTGTCACATGAAGTACTGTCTATCTGGTCAACACGTGGGTCCTAGGTGGCCATAGAATTACTACCTTCGCAATTGCAGAGATGGAAACCTAAACCTCTGACTACCCTGCAAGGGTTAACGGTCGTGAACGTGTTTGTTTTTTGTCTTAAGTCTCCAGTTCATGCCTTCAACATTGTATGAGTAAAGTACATATAAATATCCATTCATGAATCTTCATCAATATATGAGTATATTTCTTTATATACTCATATATTGATGTAGATTGTAATGATAGATATATGTGTATTAAAATACATACAATTCATACGAACAATAAATATTAAATTACGCTAAGTAGGGTGAAATGAAAACGACCTTAAATAGATTTAGTATCGTACTATAACCAGAATAGACAGTTGCGTTGTCCTAGTCGGTTAAACAATATTATATAATAAATAACCCAGTAAAAACTTTATTTAAACTAGCATGCAAAAATATTGTATCATAATTACTTTAAATTAATTATAAAAAAATAAAACGCTTATATATTGTAAACTCTTTGCTCAAAACCTCTTTAGTTTGCAAAATTTTATAAACTGTCAAACGTCAAATTGACATTTAATTTATAGCGCGCATCTTTTACGAATACAGCCAATTGTTAAATAGATTTTGAATCAACCACACGTGAATATGGAAGGGAACCAGCATAACCAATACTATTACCCCTATTCTGGAGCACAGATGCCGGCATCATGTGGATGCCCAGGTTGTTATAATATAAATTATTCCCATAATACGCACGCCGACTACTGGGGATCATATTACTCACAAACTACATGCAGTGAATGGCAGGTAAGCGATTTCTTACATTTACAAAGCGTGCTTGCCATGTGCTTTACGTTAATTGAATGTACGTGTAAAACTAGCTGCCTTTCTTCCTCACAAGTGAAAGAGGCGAAAAGGAGAATTGAATCTATTAGGCGATGGACAAGCAAACTGTCACATACGAGTATATTCCATGAATACCATTACAGACTCGATAAAAGTATTACATTACATATATTATTACTATTAAGTGCAGTGTTACAAATTATATTTCTAAGAAATCTATAGGGATTTATAAAATACACAAAATGCTGACAGTATAATTGCAAAATAATAATTAATAAATATTAAATAATATGATAAGAAGCTGCCTTTCCACTCGGCATTTACTGATTGCCTCAATATCCCATTTGAATCTGAAATCTTACTTTAACCTAATACTTAAACCTAAAATAGTTAGTATTAAACTTTATTGAGAGTTCACATACATTATGTAGGTACATATAATTAATTTATTATATACAAACAAAATTACAATAACAATTTGATTAATTGAATGAAATATTTGGATAGGATTGAATTGAATAATTGATTGCATTGATATGACATAACTATATTGTTTTCAAGAATTGAGACTTAAGTTTAGTTTGATAAATTTATCACCATACATCATTAATGAATATATTATTTATCCCGTGCTAGTCTGGGATGTAAAAAGAATGCTAACTAGCTGCCGTTCTTTCGGTAATCAAGGGACGGTGTAAATAGAATCAATTGGCGATGGGCTAAGAATCTGTCACCAAAGTTCTTTATGACATACAACCCCAACATTTATGCTAAAAGTGATACCTACGAGATATTATCGGGTCTACATGGTTCTGTTTACTCCGAAATGGAATAAAACAAAGACAAACGCATTCACGATTATTAACCCTTGCGGGGTAGTCAGAGGTTCAGGTTTCCATCTCCGCAATTGCGAAGGTAGTAATTCTATGGACACCTCGAACCCACGTGTTAACCAGATAGTCAGTACTCAATGTGACAGGTGGTCAGCCATGTCACCATTTACAAGCACTAACTATTACCTGTTCGGGGAACAGGTAAGTTTCCTCACGATGCTTGCCCTTACAGTAAAATTCGATGCATTTCGTAAATGTGTTTTCATTACGAAAATGTACATAGAAATTCATTAAACTTCATTTCCATTATTACATGCTGAAACGGGATTTGAACCCTGTACCCACTGATACAGAGCAAGCCCCAAACAACTGAGCTACGTAAAATTAGTAAATAGGATAACAAACGTGAACATATATGTTTCTTTCCAGAATTATAATAATGCTTATACAAATAATGGCGATTGGCAGCCACCTAATGCGTGGGCTCCTTCGCCCTATGTTGAGGAGTCTGGTCACACAGCGGCATTGGAAAACGAGCCTAGCTCCATAGCACAGTTACATAAGGTTAATTGTTTAATTAGTTTTCGTTAAAATACTACTACTGTTCATAAAAAAAGCGATTAAGTTCGTGTTATTATAACAATAGTTTTGTACTAAATGAAACTGTTTGGGAAGAAGGTATGATCCTAATAATAGGTATGTAAATAAACAAGTATGCGTTGTTTACAGAGTATAACATTTTTTTTTTATTAGTGCCAAATACTAAGTGAAACAAGGTGCTCTTTGAGCCTTAATGCCCGAGGTTTTCCGAAAGGGAGCTTAACCGGGAGCTGACCCACCTTAATCCTGCTGCGAGCTTTCGCCTGATCGCTCTAATGTTTCGCGGCGGTGGCGTGGCGTCCGAAAGGTTCACACACACTCACAATCTTACGAAAATACCCTTTGCCAATATAGAATACATTCCTTTTTCTGTAAAACACGTGATCTGTACGTATAATTCCGTTAACTTGAATTGTAGAGTAATGGGAATTATCTACAATCTTGTTTTCAGACTAAAACTATTGTGAACGATACTCCAGATCTTAATCTGACTCCGGTGCTTAGTACCGCTAATGTAGAACCATTTCCATTGCCACACCAGAAAGCCAATGGTCCAAAAAGTAATATAACAGTAACTGTTGGAAATGTGAATGTAAATTTCGGTAAAACAAAGAGTACTGAAGCTTCCATTCTAGAGCCACATACATCAGAATATGGAGTCGATAAAAATAGACATAACAAGCAGTTAAAACACGACCACGTGTCTAGCAATGTAACTGAGCAACAAATAGAAGACTTTCTTAAAAAGATTCGCGTAGACACTGCAAATACAACAACAAGCAAAGAAAGAAGCAAAGAAAAAATGCAATATAATGTAAAAATGCTTATAGGCAAGAAGCGAAAGCTTGATATGGATAATAAACGTGAGGAAAAACGTTGCAAACGCACAGAATCTGGGGCAACGAGATCAACAATAAAGGATTCACGTGCCTCTAAAGAAAGAAGCAGTCATAGTAAGAAAGAAAAAGATGAATCAAAAGACAGTGCCAAAGATTTTAAAAGACTGGCACGTTTAAAATTTGAATTAGATGTCATAGAGAAAGAATTAGGTCGTCGCAAACGGAAACTTAAAGCGATCGATGATTATGTGACAAAACATAATCTGTTGCGAAAAATATCACGAAATGGAGATAGCTCGTCCGAATCATCAGAAGAGGAAGTCAAAGAGAAACGGGTGTTAGCTATATCTAAGTGTAAAGGAACAAGTAAAACGCCCCTTAAAGAAAGAATTCATGAAATACGCAAGCATGCTAAGTGTAAGGAGAATAGTTTAAAGAAAAAGTGCGAAGACCCGCCTAAAGAAAGACGCACGCTCAAATCATTGATTTTAGAATCGGGTGATACAAGTGTACAGATGAAAAGTAAGGTAGATCTTGGTAGAATTACTAGAAACGAGGTACAAATATATTGTGGAAACTCACAATCAGAAAAAGATCGTGTGCAGCCTACTAACGACAACCAAATCAAATCACTAGAAAACAATAACCCAAACGTAAATAAGAAAAAAGTGAGATTCACTGTCGATTTTGAAGTAAACGAAAATAAGGAGATAATAATCAAGAAAACATCGCAACTTGACGACCCAGACAAGTTAGATTTGGATTTCCTCGATGAAATTGACGCAGAGGAATTGGTCAAATGTTTACAAGACCAGCAGGATGATATCAAAATTAAATCTCTCGTATCACAAAAAGAAGAAAATAACAATACACAGGCAATCGATATAGTTAAACAAGAATATGATTTGGATGAAATTAAAACCAAGATAAAGCAAGAAGTCATTACAGTGGAGTTCATCAGGACTACCGAAAATGCTTCATTAGATATCATCGACCTCACTGAAGACTACTCGTAAGTATCATGACGTACACAATCACGATCTTTATCTCTAGCGGGGTAGTCAGAGGTTCGCGATTAATGATTCAATGGGCACTTATTTACCAGATAGTTGTAATCTTATGATATATATTGATCGCTTGCACTGTTACTTATTCCGAGGAATAGGTAGGAGGAACTCGCTGTTTTTCCTTGGATTCATAGAGTAAATTATTTAGCGTAAATTGAAAGTTTCTTTTCCATTAAAACATCAGCAGGAATTAAGCCATAAACATATTGATTCCGAGCAAAGGCTCCAACGACTAAGCTGCTACGAACATTGATAAAAGAATATATATGCATACATGCATATTTTCTTCAATCCCTTTTTGGGGTGGACAGAATCTCAGAGATATTATAGCACCTAGGTAAACTAAACTATCGGGATCTTATAACACTTATAACTACAAAGTGACCTCATTTTTAAACGGTTCTTCCATTCGTGTCAATGCAAGATATAAATATTATTTAAATTATAATACTCAAATTCATATCAAACATTAAATTAAATCAAAAATTAAAATATTATTTCTTATATTACAGGGATACTAAAGAAGAGCCACCAGCGTTGAATGACAACAAAGTTACTGCTAGTGCTTTCGATGTGCAATATAACGATGTGACGCATTTGGAGAAAGATGAAGACAAAGCAGAAGAAAGTGTATCAAACATAGTAAATGATGATATTCGTCAATTAGAATCTGATATAACTAAGGCTTTAGATGAATTGATGAAAGACACAAATGAGAGCATAAAAAATCCTATAACAGGGAACATTGATACCAATCTTATTCCTCTACTTGAGGATTTCTTTTTAAATGATAGTGAAAGCAATGGGAATATGCACAACTTGAGTCCAGTGATAAATGATAATACAGAAACGGCTGATACAGATTTAGAAGCAACAAAAGTTACGTTATCAATTAATGAACCTGCCGAAGAAGCTATATCATCGCATAAAGTACAATCTGTTGATAATAAATTGGAGGTTTTAAACAATTCGGGCACAAATTTGTTGAATTCAGAGGAAAACTGTGTCAATATGACTGATAGTTTACCTGATACAAAAGTATTATTTGACAAATCCAATAAAACCGGAGTCGATGGCAGAGAAAGTGAGACGAAAAAAACTACCCAACACAAAAAACATACAAACATACAACATAAAAGTTCAACAATTGAAAAGCATTCCAATTCTAAAAAGACATTGGATAAATTTGCAACTAAAAGACATAGCGAAAGAAAATCAACGAAACGATCAAGTAAAGATGGTTCTAAACGGCAGTCTGAAAATGATAAAGAAACTAAATCTACTTTTGAACAAAATACAACTGAATTACCTAAAGCTACGGAAAATGCAAATCACAAGGAAGAAAAAATCACTAACAAAGCTGTTATTATGACAGACACGAAAATATCTAAAGACATTAAAAAAGAAATTCATAGTATTGTTAATACGGTTATTAATAAGGTTGTTTCATCACCAAAAAAGGAACGGTCCATAGAAATTTCAGACAGTAACAAACCTGCTTCAGAAACTCCATTAAAAGCTACAGAACTGTCAATGAATAAGCGTGAGCACAACGGAGAACTCAATAAAGCAACTAAAAATAATAAGAGTATAACAAAAGAAAATAAAACATCAGCCATAATGAACGATGATAAATATGAAGAAAAAAGTGTTCCAATTAAAAAAGACAATGTTATAGTAACAAGTAATGATGTATCTAAGAATAAAGTTGTAAAAAGAGCCAACGAAATTGAACAACACTCTTCACTTAGTGTACAGGAAAAGCCTGAGAATGCAAAGGAAAAAACTCTCTGCGAGGATGATACAATGCAAATTAAAACTGAATCATGTATTCAAAATGCAACAAACATAGAGGACTTAAAGGCTCCAACCAATGAAAACGTTTCAAAGGAACAAATCAAAGGCAATTCTCAAACGGAAGCCAATCTCACAGCCAACGAGACTGCTGAAATTAGTAATAACAAAAGTAAAGTTTATGAAAGGAAAGAAATCAAAGAGGATAAAATAGAAAATTGGCCTAAAACAAAACCTAGGAAGGCTTATCCAAACATTAATTCTAAAGTACACTTGCAAAAACAAAAAAAGGAAAATAATACGAACGTTTTAGCCAATAAGTTATCTCAGCTCGTTTATAAGTCTCTTAAAATTGAACTGCAGTTTACTGGACAGGTGTTCTATGGACATTTTTCTCAAGTTTTTATATTCAAGGACTCCAATCGGTGTTTCATTGCAGCAAAGTTATTGAAGTAAGTTGCTACTAGATTTCCTTTAGAACTATGTTCGATTTTCAGACAGGCAGAACTTCGGAGATATGATATCTCCCTCGTCACGTTTAGCAAAACTATCAGAATTATGATGGTCTTGATAATAGCTTGTTAGCCTGTTGCCTAATCAATTCTATGGACCACTTCTTAGTACTCTTAATATATCTATTGTCTGCATAGTTTCTTGCCACGTCTTTTTTGTAGTTTTATTTACGAAATGCCAATTTAATTTTAATCCTTAAGGATATTAAGCAGTAGTAGTACTAATTTCAATGACTAAAATTTTATGGGAAAATCGTTTTTTTTTTATTCTAAATAAGATATACTTCGATTCCTTATATAATACATATCATATGTAGTCCCATAGAAATGCAATTTTAGAACCTTCACATTTCTTTCAGACCATCCAAAAATGTAATAGAAATGGGTAAGGAAAAGAAGAATATGATCTTGATGTTGCAAAAAAGTGCACCAAAGAACAAGAGTCATTGCATTTCGTTGTACAAAACTTTAGTGATGGACGGCCGCTTTTGCTTCCTCATGCCATCATACTCCAAAACTCTGAAGAGAGCACTGGAGTTAGCTAAGAAACCATTTGGAGTTAACTATTTGTTGGAACTATCGAGGCAACTTGTCGCCGCTGTGTTATCATTAAAAGCTTTGAAAATAGTTCATTCGGGTGAGTTTAGAAGTAAAAGAATAATTCCATTGGAATTTAATGTTGATCTTCAAATATCTTTAAATTATTTTCAACGTGACGAACATCGGATTTATCTAGTATTTTGTTTTTCATGCTGCTAACATTGCGTAACTAGTGTAACATGAGCGGAACAAGGGGAAGGTAGAGATCACATCCCCATTAGCATCCTGTCAAACAACTTTCGCTTCATTGCCATCCTTACACCTCTTACACACTCGGCGGTGATAGGTACTTTTACCTTCATCCATTTTTAATATAACGTCTATTTACTGTCATATGTCTTATTGTGCCGACCCCTACGTAACCGCCCTTCCACTTCACTCACATATATTGAAAATTTAATAATTCTTAAAAAATCTTCTTGATTGACTGTCACATATCGTATCACGCAGACCTTATATATAATGTATCCTTAATACCCGATTCTCTTTCGTTCCAGACATAAAGCCGAAGCACATAATGCTCTCATACGGCACAAACGGCTCCGTTTTAAAACTGTGCGGGTTCGATGAGGCGTTCTATTTGAAGGACAGAATGTGTAGGAAAAACTTGGGCACGCTAGAATACAGGGCCCCAGAGATCATTTTGGGGTGCCCGATCGATTTTGGCATTGACGTGTGGGCCACGGCGTTGGTGATTCACGAAATGGCGACCAAGACTAAAGTGTTTAGTGGGAGGACGGACAATGAGGTGCTGTACAAGCAGTCTCGACTCATGGGCTCGGTGCCGAGAAGCATGATCGACAATTCACAACACGCGCACGACCATTACTTGAATTCGATGTTCAAGAAGTTTCCGACGGGTTTCGATGTAAATATTATATTATAATGACATATAAAATAGTCAAATAGACGATATATTGAAAAAGGGTGACGTTAGAAGTATGCATAATAGCCTGTGTACGAGGTTTATAGATGTCTATAGCTAATGTGGATCTGATAACTCTGATTACCCCTGTATAATGCGTGATGTGTATGTTATACTTGGTAATAATAATATCTAGTGTTGAAAGCTATTGGACCGCCCGTAAATGGTAAAGAATATCTAGAGAAATATTCAGAGTGAAGAAGATTTTCTTTGTGGTAACTGTGGTGATCTCTAAAACCTTATTCTTATATAAAACAATCTAATTTCATACAAAGTTGTTAAAACTTTACCACTATTGTATTATTTAATGTAAATTTTATATGGTCAACATAAACTTGGAAGGTCCTATAGCTAACAAAGATCAGAACTCGACGTAACAACACAATATTTCTTTGTTACAGGACAAGTTTGAGTTCATAAGTCACTTCCCGAGCCCCACAGGCGTCACAGATTCCCTGTTCGCCTCATACGACAAGTACTGGCCACAGCACTATGGCACGATGAAGAAGGTGGAGCTGGAAAACCTGCAGCACCTGGGAAATCTTCTGAATGGAATGCTGGAAATGGACCCCTCGCGACGCTCTACCATTCAGCTCGTCTGCAACGACCCTCTGTTATACCGTTAGTTTTTTTCGTTCATTCGCCATTTTTAGCTCGTTCATTCATTCATTCATACATACATACGAATTCCTTGTAGTTCACTGACATAGAGATCGCGCCACATAAGGTGGCAGATGGAGGCGTCGCCACAGTTGCGTAATTCAGTGTTGCCAGTAAACACGCCAAAACTAGCACTCACTGTGCCATACGGCTCGATACATAGGTTTCATTTGTAACAGTCTTTGGTTGCAGAGCTATAAACTCAAATAAAACAAATTAATATATCAAATTCAAAAGTCAAAATATTTTTATTCAAAATAGGCCCTATCACAAGCTCTCTTTGAAAGTTACGATCTAAGTATAAATAAAAAAAACTATTTAAACATGGCACTGAGCCATTGTATTTACATATTGTTTACCGATGTTAGTTCAGCGGAGACCCTAGCTTGGAGAAGAACTAACAAGAAACTTCGGAAATCAATTTATTATAATCACCCTTAACAAACATAAAAATTACAAAGAAAGTGAGCAAACACAACGCTGGTATTACTGAATTCACCTGTCATACAAAATAACACGCAATGGCGGAAACGTCAAATTTAGTTCCAGGTTTGCCGTCTGCCACCTTATGTGGCGCGATCTCTAGTGATTTGTGTATTATCTCTCTACTTCACTATATTGTTGACTTACTTTCAATCAGTAGTAGTTACTCGCATATTTGTTGCCTGGGTTTTTTGTAAGTTGTTAGTTTTTTGTAGACTGAAGTGTAAATATTATGTATTCGTTGTTTACTACCTAATGTTATAGTTTTAGTTTTAAGAGATTCGCGATTTATACTCATGCTTAATAACTAACGGGACTTATCGCGTATGCTTTTATATAATAAAGTTACCTTTATTAACCCGACGTTTCGGCTACGTTGCAGCAGCCATGGTTACGGGCAAGACTGCCCGCGAAGTCCCGTTAGTTATTAATCAATGTTGTAGTTTGTTTAGTTATGTTATGTTACTTATTAATTAATTAATTATTTATTTTCATTTTTGCTCCATAATGTAAATAAACATAAGGGCGTAGTTTAGTATTATGAACGCTACAGTTACACTATTCGTACAAACATTTACGTATTGGATACGAACGTATTACTTATACTTACTTTCATTCAATTCTAAAGGTCGTAAAAATGCAAGGCATGACTGCAAGTGATCTAGAGAGATATGACGACGAAGTAAGAAGTTGATCTTCCGAGTACAAGACCAGTATTAATAAGATAATGATATGAATTAATGTCAAAGTGTTAATAAAAGTATTATGTGTGGAGTTTTTTTTTCCAAATGTATATCATGCTTGTTTGTAAAGTACAAATTATCTCAATATAACAAGGATTGGTGGGCACATATTACAACTAAAGATCCGGGTCGGTGAACAAATATATTTATAGTAATTAAGTTACTGAAAATTATTAGGTGAGCTATTACTATAATATTTAAACCGAGGTATTCCACTTTGTAACAAGTGGTACGCAATTTAATGTTCACTTTTGTACCTCTGGTAAAAATGAGGACAATTAACCTCTGACTACCTATAAAGGGTTATACGGTCGCTAATGCATAAGAATGTGTAAAATCTGGACTCTACAGATTCAAAACTTGGATCCTTGTGAGGAACATAGTATTATTGTCTAAAGCTTGTCGCAGTCCCATTTTTGGATACGTAATGTACAGTCAACGCTAAAAGTGCAGTCTCAGTAACTTTTTATAAGGTTTAAGTTTATAAGAACAAAAGAAAATATGTTATATTTTAAAACTGGCGCCACTATGCATTGTCATGGCCACTATACGTTCGCGTGCTTCGAATTAAAGATATTGTCTTTTGTTCTTATAAACGTAAACCTTATAAAGAGTTACTGAGACTGCACTTTGGTACGTGCTTATCTGAATATTGCTAATTTTAAGTGATTACAGAACATACGTATTGCTTCTGTAGTTTCATTTTATCCCCTAAGTGTCCCTATCTGGCGAAAGTCGATCGAATCTACTACCATGGGCTTACAATTTGTAGCCTTTAACACTATTACCTGTTCGGTGAACGGGTAAGCTCATTGGGTAGTTCCCATTTGTTCTATGGAACTGTGACGCAATATAACTGTCACCACTTTTTCTTCCCTTTAGTTCTACGATAGGACTATTGGAAATAAAAATGGCCCAATAGTTCTATAGGACAACAACAGAACAGTAAAAGTTTATTTTACTATATTTATGTATTATTGTCTTTATACTTGAAAAGTATTTGTCATTATTGAAATATGCATTCATATTACAATTGTTATATTTCTATGTGATAAAATTTCTTATCTGTAGCAAGCAAGCAAGACTTTGATTTCAACTTAGATTTGTTCATTAATTCAAATTAAATTCTCCGGAAATGACTGGAATTATAGGTAATCATACATTTGAGCAATTAAAAAACGCATTAAAAGCACCACGATTATTACAAAAACTTGTCATAATTGTTCTATATAACTATTGAGCCATTTTTATTTCCAATAGTCCTATCATAGAACTAAAGGGAAGAAAAAGTGTCGACAGTTATATTACGTCACAGTTCCATAGAACAAATGGGAACTACCGAGCTCATTATGTTGTCTCAAAATAAAAAAATCTTAATCGTAAATTTTATTATGTTTATTATAAAATATAAATAATGTTAAAATATTAGTTTTATTATTGTTATGTACAGATAATGTGAGTCAAAAAACTTCATTTCCATTGGCACATACTCAGCCTTTTGAACCCTGTTCAGGTCCCAAGGACTGAACTGCGCTGATTTTAAAAGATACACACATTTGTGTATAACTTTTTACCAAATTTGACGAAAACGAAATGCATAAACATTACCTACGTACATGTTAATTACTGAGAATCTTTAATTCTTGAGCACCTATTGTATACACACAGGTAATCAATAGTACAGGTAATAGTTAGTACTTGGAAATGGCGACATGGCTTACCACCTGTCACATTGAGTACTGACTATCTGGTCAACACGTTGGTTCGAGGTGTCCATAGAATTACTATCTTCACAATTCCGGAGATGGAAACCTGAACCTCTGACTACCCCGCACGGGTTAATAGTAACGCGTTTGTCTTTTTGTCTATTTATATAATATTCATTACAAACTACTAAATGCATATGGACGAAATATTCATCACTACATAGTATAAAACAAAGTCGCTTTCTCTGTCCCTATGTCCCTTTGTATGCTTAAATCTTTGAAACTACGCAACGGATTTTGATTCAAGAGGAAGCTTTATATGTATAATAACATCCATTAAATAGTAGAGTAGGCTATATTTTATACCGGAGCGGGTCACTAGTATATTTTATACCATGAAGCACCACTTACCTGGCCAGGCATCTCCTTGGTATGTCCATCTGGTATGTGGAACAGGATGAGCGGGGTGGCCTTCCCCGTTTGGGCGCTAGGTGGCGCTGGGGCCACGTCCACGCGGAAGAAACCTCGTCGCTGCAGCTGGATTATGTCTCCCTCTTTCACCTTGGCTAACTCTGGCTCACCTAACATCGGGATTTCCCACTGGGGAAAATACAATTATTAATAATAATATTTAGACATTATCACACCAATTTAACTAGCCCCTTGGTAAGTTCATTTTAGCCTTGTGTTAAGGGTACAAGTCAACGTATATTTAACAAATATATACTTATTATGTATAGATAAATACATATATAATCAACGACCAGACTGGACAGCAGTAGAAAAGCGTAGTTCTTAACTTTGCCTCCACCGGGAATCGAACCCGGGACCTCACGATTAGCGTTCCGGCGGCTAACCGATCGCGCCACGGAGGTCGTCAAATATTATTAGGTGTATGCTCTGGGGTAGGATGTAAATATAATAACTTAAGACAGTTTCTTGCAGGCATATTGCAGCGAGTAAGGAACTACATTTCCGGTATGACGTTGACGACCTCCATGGCAGGGTTCGATTCCCGGTGGAGGCAGAGTTAAGAATTAGACTTTTCTTCTGCTTTCTTGTGTGGTTGTTAATTATAAATGGTATATGTATTTATATATAAATAACAAGTATATATTTCTTAAATATATGTTGACTAGTACCCTTACCACAATTCTAAGGAACTTACTAAGGGGCTAGTTTTATTGGTGTATTGTTCTAAATATTATTATTATGACGTAGCAGGCAACTAAGATTAAGATAAAATTGTATCACTTGGGCGATGTATAGCAACCTGAGGATATTATTGCATATGAACGCGAACAACACCCAAACTTAAAGTCACTAAAAAGATGCCTGATTCCTTGATTTTGGATACGCGGATTGAACGCATAGAACTATGATTGTTAACCTATAGCCCAACACAAATAAACAAAACAAAATAATAGTTTTAAGTTTCGCGATTTATACTCATGATTAATAAATAGTTCTGCCCGTGACCAAGGCTACTGCAGCGTAGCCGAAACGTCGGGTTAATAAAGTTAACTTTATTACATAAAATCTTACGCGATAAGTCCCGTTAGTTATTAATCATGAATATAAAATAATATAATAAATACATAAAACACAAAAATTTATTCCATTTCCAATGCCCATGATAGCTAAAATAACATATGATGATTATGTGTGTGTTGATTTTATGAATTTCTATTTTTATCAGAGGTTTATAGTATTTTTTAATATATTTATGTGTGTATATTACGTTTGTACAACTGGCTTGGCGAATGCACATAACCCTCATGGTTCTAACATAAGATCAGCGCAGTGATTGTACTTCAATCATTGTATATATGCTGAACTGGGACCATTTCACTGGGCAATGACATGCACATGTAGGATTTAATAACTTGTATAAACTCCTTTTTTCTTTTTTTTGTTATTTAATTTCCTATCTGTGTATGTCAATGTGTTTCTATGAATAAAGATTATTATTTACCCTAGTCTGATGTCCGATATACTGCTTGAAATCCTCGTCTTTACCCAGCACAGCCTTCGATATGATATGGTCGAAGTACACGCAATAAGTCTCCACTGCGGCCGATTTGGGCGAATCGGCTAACCAAGTGAGTTTCAACGTGTTCTTGTAATCCTTATCGTCGAGATTCGATTTTGCGTCTATGCTTTTCACTGAGCCGTCAGGGTTTCTGGTTGAAGGAAAGAAACAATATTTTAGTTCTTACTACAAATACAAATGTTACTGATGACCTTCGTGGCACGATTGGTTAAGCATTTGAACGCTAATCGTGAGGTGAGGATTCCCGATGGAGGCAGAGTTAAGAATTACGCTTTTTTTCTGCTTTTCAGTCTCGTTGTTGATTATATATGCTATTTATGTATTTATCTATATTAATATCTACGTTGAATAGGACCCTTAACACAAGTCTTAAATGAACTTACCAAGGGGCTAGTTCATTTGGTGTAATAGTGTCCTAAATATTATTCTATTATTATTATTACAGATTGTTTAATAAACGTAAAGGCAGATTTGAGGTATGTTTGCTATGCCAAATGGGGCAAGGCAGTTTCGCCTCTTTCAGACAATTAGGATATATAAGCAAATCTCCGTAGCAAAAGCAAAGATTAGCATAATGCCAGATGTAAAGATTTAGAAACAAATCATTCAATTCAGTACCCAAACTAGGACGGGACTTATTTGACATATTAATCTTGACGTCATTCTTATATGAGGGTGTTCTATGCGATACATAATAAATGAAATTAATTGGCAAATCCGAATAGAAGGAATTATGGTCGTAAAATGTATGTTATATTATAAAACTATTTTATTTACTTTGTAAGACCGGGTCTTATCACGATAAATTAATATTATATAAAAACCTTTATTTCACCCGACGTTTCGACTTTCTTCAGTCTTCCCGCGACCACGGCCTATGCAACTGGGTCAAAACGTAGGGTAAAATAAAGGTTTTCATATCTTTATTAACTTATATGACCCGGTCCCACATAGTAAAAAAATGAGTATAAATCGCGAGTGTTTAAAAATACCAATTATAAAACTAGGCCAAAACAATATAAACATTAATATACATTCACGTCCTTCAATCCCTTTCGGGAAGGACAGAACACCTAAAACAATACGTACTTATGTATTTTCTCAATCTTCACATTCCCGTAGTTAATGAAGGTAGCGTTCTGGTTTTCTTGCAACCTCACAGCATCGGCCTGGTCAATGAGCAGCCTTGGCGCAACCCACACCTGCTTCGATCCTACGTCATTCTTCGGATGCAAGGCTACTGTCAAAGTACTGTCACTTTTGACGTTTGTCAAGTTGACAGGCACGGGGTTGAGTTCCAAAGCCGTGTACCGTGGAGCGATTGGATCGATCACCTGGAAATTAATAAATGGTTTTATAGACATGTTTCACCATTGACAAATGCTGACTAACATGGTTACAGGTAGGTTTGATGTACTTAGAATCACAAATTTCGAACATACCAGGACGACCTCCGTGGCGCGATTGGTTAAGCATCTGCACGCTAATCGTGAGGTCTCGGGTTCGATTCCAGGTGGAGCCAAAGTTAAGAATTACGCTTCTCTTCTTTCCAGTCTGGTTGTTGATTAGATATGCTATTCATGTATTTATCTGTATTAATATATATATTTCTTAAATATACGTCGACTGGTACCCTTAACACAAGTCTTAAATGAACTTACCATGGGGCCAGTTTAATAGGTGTAATAGTGTGCTAAATATTATTATTATGTTAGCTCCCGTACTTAATTGGTTACATTTGATGAATTGCACTACACAGAACTTGTACAGCGAACTGCTACATAAAGGATTTGATTTTTATTTTATATTCTTCGCTCCTATTAGTAGCAGGGTGATGTTATAATATCCTAAAGCCTACTACTCTAACACAAAAATAATTTTTGAATTCGAACCAGTAGTTCCTGAGATAAGCACGTTCAAACAAATAAACTCTTCAGCTTTATAATATTAGTATAGATTATTATAGTTTTAAGAGATTCGCGATTTACACTCATGATTAATAACTAGCGGGACTTATCGCGTATGTTTTTATATAATAAAGTTACCTTTATTAACCCGACGTTTCGGCTACGTTGCAGCAGCCATGGTTAATAAATATTATGGGTTAATAAAGGTAACTTTATTATATAAAAACATACGCGATAACTCCTGGTAGTTATTATAGTCTATTCGCGTTAAGTAAATAGTGACGTCATGATAATCAGAGGTCAAACTGACCAATGAGACGTGAGTAAATGAGAAAAGAAGTCACATTGACCAATAACAGACAACCCCTATAAAATCTCATTGGTTAAATCATGGAGACTTTGATGACGTCACTATTTTCTTAAAGCGAATATACTATAGTATAGATTATACTTTCACAAGCCAACCAATGACCCACCTTCTTATTAATAGCCCATATCTTGTCCCACTCCATGAAGACGACGGAGCGGCTGGAGCCTTGCGCCTGGATGAACTGCCGCAGGCCCTCCACCGTCATGCCCCGTCTCAGCACCCCACGCACGGTTGGCATGCGAGGGTCGTCCCTACAGACGGAATATGGAACACGTCATTAGTATTATTAGTGCCATTCGTAAATATAAAAAAAAACCACGTAGCTCAGTTGTTTGGGGCTTAGCTCTGTATCAGTGGGTACATACATACACATCACGCCTGATTCCCTGTAGAGGAGTAGGCAGAGATCACAGATCCCCATTTGTCCCGATCCTGATGGACCACTTTCGCTTCATTGACATTCATATATCCTCTCATACACTCTCGGCGGTTATAGGTACTCCTAACGTCACCTTTTTTCAATATAGCGTCTATCTGACTGTTATATGTCTTATTAGGCCGTATATTATCAGTAGGTTTAGGAATAATCGCGCTTGAGCATCTACCAATGAAAATGAAGTTTAATGAATTTCTATGTACATTTTCGTAATAAAAACACATTTACGAAATGCGTCGAATTATACGGTGAGGGAAAACATCGTGAGGAAACCTACCTGCTCCCCGAACAGGCAATAGTTAGCGCTTGTAAATGGCGACATGGCTTACCACCTGTCACATTGAGTACTGACTATCTGGTCAACACGTGGGTTAGAGGTGGCCATAGAATTACTACCTTCGCAATTGCGGAGATGGACACCTGAACCGCTGACTACCCCGCAAGAGTTAATGGTTTTGAACGCCTTGGTCTTTTTGTTTGTATTCTGCATATCACTACATAGTATCAAACAAAGTCGCTTTCTCTGTCCCTATGTCCCTTTGTATGCTTAAATCTTTGAAACTACACAACGGATTTTGATGCGGTTTTTTTTAATAGATAGAGTGATTCAAGAGGAAGGTTTATATGTATAATAACATCAATTAAACAGTGGAGTAGGCTATATATTTTATACCCGTGCGAAGCCGGAGCGGGTCGCTAGTTTACTATATGTTTAACATTAGTAATTATCAAAATATTAGCACTTACCATCCGTCGACGAGGCCTTGCTCCACGAACCAGGTTAGTTTACGTTTCGAGAGCACCGTGTTGGTCATACTCAATCTGAAAAAGTGGAACACATTGAATGTAATGTATTAGTTATCTAGTACCAATCAATCAGCCTATGTCAGTCCACTGCTGGACGTAGGCCTCCCCAAGGTCACGCCACAAAACACGATCACTGGTAACCCTCAGCCAACCTCTACCAGCGACCTTTTTCAGGTCTTCGCTCCGTCTAGCAGGGGGGCGTCTTACACTACATTTACCGAGATGCGACCGGTACGATAACCGCTTTGCTCCAACGGTTTAGCGGTTAAGGTTTAGCTCGATTGGTACTGATTACATATCTAGTACCAATCGAGCACATATTATCTAGTAACACTAAAGTGACTCAGGTGATATTACCGCATCTCAGAGGTTGTAATTAGTTACGGTTTCCGTCATCTAGTACGAATAGCTTATATTCATAGTCATTTTTTTACAAACATACACATCACGTCTGATTCCCTATAGAGGGTAATAATGTGGACAATATTTTCATTCATTATAACGCATCCAACTTTAGAACATGGAACAATATTCATCTAAAGTGATCGATAGATCTAGTTCATAAAACACAACATGATTTTTCATCATAAAATATAAGTTTAAAAAAATTATTACATTTTAGTACTACACTAAATTATAGAACTGTCAACTTGACAAACGTCAAAAGTGACAGTACTTTGACAGTAGCCATGCACCCGAATAATGACGTGGGATCGAAGCAGGTGTGGGTTGCAACATAACCAACATCTACCACTAAGATAAATAAAACACTTACCTACTATACTCCCAAATATAGGGTTTCCTCAGCCCTAAGGCCTCAATAAACCAGTAGAACTGTGGATCCCTGTCGTGATACTCCATCGTTCTTAGGACGTGAGTCACTCCTTCTATTGAATCCACTATGGGGCAGGCGAAATCGTATGTGGGGTATACTCTGAAACAGGATAAGAGTTATCACTACATAGTATAAAACAAAGTCGCTTTCTTTGTCCCTTTGTATGCTTAAATCTTTGAAACTACACAACGGATTTTGATGCGGTTTTTTTTAATAGATAGAGTGATTTAAGAGGAAGGTTTACATGTATAATAACATCCATTAAATAGTGGAGTAGGTTATATATTTTATACCCGTGCAAAGCCGCAGCGGGTCACTAGTTTTGTTATAATAATAAAAACGCTTATATCACAACTGTTTGACGACCTCCGTGGCGCGATCGGTTAGACACCTGAACGCTAATCGAGTTAAGAACTATGCTTTTCTACTGCTTTCCAGTCTAGTCGTTGATTATATATGCTATGTAAGTATTTATCTATGTACACATAATATGTATATATTTCTTAAATATACGTTGACTAGCATCATTAACACAAGTCTTAAACGTACTTACCAAGGAGCTAGTTGAATTGGTGTAATAATGTCGAAATATTATTATCACTACATAGTATAAAACAAAGTCCCTTTCTCTGTCCCTATGTCCCTTTATTTGACGACCTCCGTGGCGCGATCGGTTAGACACCTGAACGCTATTCGTGGGGTCCCGGGTTCGATTCCCGGTGGAGGCAGAGTTAAGAACTACGCTTTTCTACTGCTTTCCAGTCTGGTCGTTGATTATATATGCTATATATGTATTTATCTATATATAATATGTATACATTTCTTAAATATACGTTGACTAGTACCCTTAACACAAGTCTTAAATGTACTTACCGAGGGGCTAGTTCAATTTGTGTAATAATGTCCAAATATTATTATTATTATTATATGCTTAAAACTTCGAAACTACGCAACGGATTTTGATGCGGTTTTTTTAATAGATAGAGTGATCCAAGAGAAAGGTTTATATGTATAATAACATCCATTAAATAGTGGAGTAGGCTATATATTTTACACTCGTGCGCAGCCGGAGCGGGTCGCTAGTTATTAAATAAACTTATTCACTAGCACAATCACTCACTTGTACTGCGTCCCAGTGCGCGGGTGCGGTTCGGGCTTGCATCTGTAAATGGTGGGGTCCCTCATACAACCGTTGGCCGACTGCATGTCGATCTTCGCCCTCACACAGCACTGCACGCCCACCGCAGTCGCCTTCTTCATCTCTTCCCATAGCTGGAGGTTGCGTTCTACCGCTGGAACAAAATATAATAATAATAATATTTGGACATTATTACACCAATTGAACTAGCCCCTTGGTAAGTACATTTAAGATTTGTGTTAAAGGTACTAGGCAACGTATATTTAAGAAATGTATACATATTATATATAGATAAATACATATATAGCATATATAATCAATATCAGACTGGAAAGCAGTAGAAAAGCGTTGTTCTTAACTCTGCCCCCACTGGGAATCGAACCCGGGACCCCACGATTAGCGTCAAGCGTGTCAGGTGTCAACCGATCGCGCCACGGAGGTCGTCAAAAGCAAAGAAAAGAACAAAATCAGGAATGATTTTATTTATTTTTCTTCACATGCCTTTTACTTAATCTAGCATCTGAAAGAAAAGTGCAGTAGAATGGTTTAGACAAACAAAAAGACAAACGCGTTCACGACCATTGACCCTTGATAGTTAGAGGTTCAGATTTCCATCTCCACAATTGCGAAGGTAGTAATTCTATGGACACCTCGAACCCACGTGTTGATCAGATAGTCAGCACTCAATGTGACAGATGGTAAACCATGTCGCCATTTACATACTTACATAACATACGTTTCACGACTTGTGTATACACACACCCTTTTTTTATTATGCCGGGGTAGTCAGAGGCTTGAATGCCCATCTCCGAAATTTCGAAGGCATGTTAGGTATGGGTCATTCGAAGCCCGCGTATCACTAGATAGACAGCACCCAACGTGATAGGTAGTGAACAGTATCGCCGTATATAGGCACTGACTATTACCTATCCTGAGGGATAGGCAGGTTTCCTCACGATGTTTTCCCTCACCGTTAGCGACTGTAAATTATGTACGTAAATGAAAAACACATTTAAATTTCATTCATTGGTACATGCCAGAGTCGGGATTCGAACCTAGGACCTTTCTCATACTAAGTCCGAGGTCGTACCCACTGGGCTGCAGCCGCTTATTAGGAATGGTTTTATTTATTTATCTTCACATGCCTTTCACTTAATCTAGCATCTGAAAGCTAGCTTTAAGTAAATGAAAAAGCAGTAGAATGGTTTAGACAAACAAAAAGAAAAGCGCGTTCACGACCATTGACCCGTGATAGTCAGAGGTTCAGATTTCCATCTCCGCAATTGCGAAGGTAGTAATTCTATGGACACCTCGAACCCACGTGTTGACCAGATAGTCAGCACTCAATGTGACAGATGGTAAACCATGTCGCCATTTACAAGCACTATTACCTGTTCGGGGAACATGTCGGTTTCCTCACGATGTTTTCCCTCACCGTATAACTCGATGCATTTCGTAAATGTATTTTTATTACGAAAATGAACATAGAAATTAATTAAACTTCCTTCCAATACATGCTCAAGCGGGATTTGCACCATGAACCCACATACAGAGTCAAGCCCCAAACAACTGAGCTACGTCGATGTAAACAAAAACATAAACATACGCTTCACGACTTGTGTATACACACTCCCTTTTTTATTATGGCGGGGTAGTCAGAGGCTTGAATGCCCATCTCCGAAATTTCGAAGGCATGTTAGGTATGGGTCATTCGAAGCCATATTATATGTATATTCATATGTAAACACTCACAATTATTCTTATTCTTGCTATCCAACTTCTGTTCTCTCTCCGCTTTCATTTGTTCCGCTGGTGTATCATCAACGAAGGCTTTTCCCTCCCTGATTAGCTTTTCACACATCTGCAGCATCAGATCGAAGTACTGCGAGGTATGGGTGAAAAGGTCTGGCTTGATTTCTAACATCTCCACGTCCCCTAAGATTACCTGGAATGGTCCAAAAGCTATAGATTCTGTTATATGGGTTACTAGTGACCCGCTCCGGCTTCGCACGGGTATAAAATAATTTAGCCTACTACACTATTTAATGGATGTTTTTATACATATAAACCTTCCTGTTAAATCACTCTATCTATTAAAAAAAACTGCATCAAAATCCTTTGCGTGGCTTCAAAGATTTAAGCATAGAAAGGGACATAGGGACAGAGAAAGCGACTTTGTTTTATACTATGTAGTGATTAGCCTATATTTGTATGGTTAATAAATATATTAGCTAGTTTTTATGAATAGTTTTTAAAGGAGCATCAAATAATACGAAAAAGCACTCCTAAAATACTGAATTGTACACCAAAATAATACAGTCCCAACCCAAACCTAACCCTTGCTGTTTAGCTATATTTTGGTGTACATTTCAGTATTTATATAGTGCATTGAATTATTTTCCGTTTTTTATCTGACAAACCACCCTGATAGTCATCCTTTACATACATATACATTAGTTATTTTTAATGCGGATGTGTCTTCGGATAGTGTGAGTGTAGTGTGTCGTGCTATGATTTAACAAAAATTTGTGAGGGTAGACAGACATTAGCTGAGACGGACGCCTAGTCTTCCCGCGACCACGGCCTATGCAACTGGGTCGAAACGTCGGGCAAAATAAAGGTAATCAAATATCTTTATTAATTTATCGTGATATGAGCCGGTCTCTCATAATAAATAAAATACATATACATTCACGTTTTTAATCTTTTTCAAGGTAGACGTGAAACCTTCTCGTAGGTCAGTTTTAGCGTGGATATTGTGGTCAAATGGAACAACGGTGACAGTAGATTCCATTCACCCCAGGTCCCTTAGTTGCCTCATACCATTTACCGGAAAGAGTGGCAGCTACTTTGCATTCTTTTTACGTCCCAAACTAGTACGGTATTCTCAGACTAACATGGAATCGTAACGCGTAAATTAACTAAAATGTACAATGTTATTTCTGAACAGAATAGAGTATAGATATGTATCCTTTTAAAATGTTGGCATAAATTCACATTACCCATTAAACATTATACATATAATATAAAACATTATACAAAAATACTTGAATTTTGAATGAATGAATTACTACGGATTACGTTTTTATTATTATGTTTTTTATTGTAATGTTTTTATTATTTTAGATTTTAGATTATTGTTAATGATTATAATTATTATTATTGTTGGTTTATATTTGTAAATATTATATTATTCTTATTTGATATTGTATCGGGGTAACCTGTAAGTATAGAAATTCAATGAATGAATGAAATAAAAAAATAATCAATCATTCAAGGTTTGAGTGAAAAGGTATGTTAAGGAGCTTACCTTTTCAAACTCTGCATTCTCCTTAGCAGGGTTAGTATCATCAAATCTCATAATAAGTTTTCCCTTAAAGGCCTCTTGGTAATATTGGTTTAGGAGGGCTGCTTTCGCATGACCTATGTGAAGGTACCTGAAAGTACAAGTAATAAATAATATTGAAGGACACTGAACCAATTGAACTAGCCCCTTGCTAAGTACATTTAAAACTTGTGTTAAGGGTACTAGTCAATGTATATTTAAGAAATATATACATATTATACATAGATAAATACATATATAGCGTATATAATCAACGATCAGACTGGAAAGCAGAAGAAAAGCATAGTTCTCAACTTTGCCTTCACCGGGAATCTAACCAGGGACCTTATGATTAGCGTTCAGGCATCTAACTGATTGTGCCATGGAGCCATTGATGTATTGACACCAATCCAGGCCTCAGAATGCAACCTAATGAAATATATTTGCAGCCATTAGCTCCATTATGTTTATACATATCATAGCACTTTACGTTTCAAGAAGCTTATAAGTTCTACAAAACTTACCCGGAAGCCTCCGGTGGGAATCGAACAACTACTTTGCCCATTTCAGCATGCGGTAAATCTACGAATTTTCCCTCTTGCTGTCTGCCAGACGAAGTGTCATTAGTAGCTGGCGCTCGCCTGGAATAAATGAAAAGAAATTCATCATAGTTTTAAGAGATTCGTGATTTACACTCATGATTAATAACTAACGGGACTTATTGCGTATGTTTTTATATAATAAAGTAACCTTTATTAACCCGATGTTTCGGCTATGTTGCAGTAGTCCCGTGACCATGGCTGCTGCAACGTAGCCAAAATGTCAGGTTATAAAGATAACTTTATTATATAAAAAACATACGCGATTAGTCCCGTTAGTTATTAATCAGGAAATACATCTTTGGTCAATGCTTATTTGTTCCTATCCATACAGTAGTTATTCCTATGGTTAAGATTATTGAGTAATATTGGCAAATGATATGTTTTGTATGTATGCAAATTTCATTCAAACAAAAATAACTTTACATACATACACACACAGCGCGCCTGATTCCCTGTAGAGGGGTAGGCAGAGATCACAGATCCACATTTGTCCCGATCCTGACGGACCACTTTCGCTTCATTGACACTCATACATCTTCTCATACACACAGCGGTTATAGGGACTCCTAATGTCACCTTTTTTCAATATAGCGTCTATCTGACTGTTATATGTCTTAAAATAACTTTAATACAGGGAATTTCATATAATATTATGAAAATGTATGACAACAAGGCTTACCACCTGTCACATTGTGTACTGACTATTTGTTCAAGGTGGCCTTAGAATTACTACCTTAGCAATTGCAGAGATGGACATTGAACCTCTGACTACCCTGCAAGGGTTAATGGTTGTGACAATGTTGATCTTGTTCTGTCTATCTATATAAATTAGTGAATGTTACTTATGCAGGAATGTCTTATCATCAGTCACTTGAGTCCATGTCATGTCTATAAATTATTGTGTTTAAAAGTGAGTAGATATGTAGTCATAAATAAAATTAGTCTTATAATCTATTGACAAGCAAAATTCACTCTATTCTCAGTATTATGGATTGTGTATTCGTTTTATTGTAATTCTAAGATCACATATTCATATCCTACCTTGATGAACTCTTAGCAATATTCTCAAGAACATCAGAAGGCAGTTCCTTAAGAACCTTGGCGACAGATGGCTGTGCCTGTACCAATTTCATCCAACGTGTAATGTTCTTATAATCAGCTGATTTGGACAGATCCTTAAAATCTTTTGATGCTGAAAATTTATCAATAACCATCATAAATTAAAAGTACATTAATTTTATAATAACTAAGGCAATGGTATGAACACACTGACAATTCTAAAATTTCTGATGATGATAATTGTTTTTATACACACATCACTTAGATATTTACTAGATAATATGAGAGAGAAAATAAATAGATAGAATGATGCTTAAATATATTGAATTGAACAAATGATCAATTATTCTCACCATAGAGCACACTAAACACAGCTAAATCAGAAGCAGAAAGAGTTTCATCAACTAAATAGGTTAGAGCTCCCAAAGTCTTGTCCAAATATTCCAAAGATTTGGGCATCTCATCCTCTAGAATTAAACTGAACGATAGCCAGTGGTTCATCGTAACTCTCTGCAAAGGTCCTGCCTTTTTATTAAACGTATTCTCCACAATACGAATTAAATCATTGCTGGTTCCATAGGTTACAGTTTTACCACCGTTCGGCAAAGTTACATTAGAATCATTTCCATACACAATCTCCAAATCCTTTGCAGATGAGCGATAAAGCTCCGCAACCAGCAAACCTCCTGTAATTTTAAGCAAAATTAAAATATGAAAGGTGAACCAATACCAATTAAAATTGTGAAAGTACTAATACTTACCCAAAGGAAGGTTAGTTTTAGTACAGACCACCTTCATCATGAAGACTTTTTAATGGTAGTTTAAGTTATGGATTACACTAAATCACTAATAATTCAGTGTTCAAAAATAAAAGTAGGCAACAAAGTACCAAAAACGGATGAAAAGATCCACGCGAGTTTCGATACTTTTGATAGCAAATCGCTCACGTCAACGAAAATGTAGGAACAACTGACAATGACAGTACTGACAGATTTTATACTTCATCAAGTTACCTATGACGATTTTCCTCCATCGGAACTTCATCAAGTTGTAAATGCCGACCAAATAGAATAGATTATGATAATAATATTACAATTATAAGCATGTGATTTCTGTGTATATTTAACGATACATAAATTGTCCAGACGATTTCCTAGATTAATAATAAACAAATAGCGATCCGTGACCTGTGCCAACCCCTCTGTTGAGAAGTGGGCTTGATATTATAAATGATAAATCATTATAACTTCATTGACAATTAGTGGTTCGATTTTACTCAGATTTAGGACACAACTACAAAGTTTCGGATTAGAATGGAAAACACATAAAATCAGCAGTTTTATAAAGTTAGCATTATAACTATTTTTTTAGGGTGGAACCTTTTTTTTAGTTTATTACGTAGGTGCATAATAAAAATGTTGATTCACTGATGTCTAACGTTAATTAAAATGGCTTGAAAGGTATTCCAAATATAAGAATTTTATCTTGAGGAGATTTTCCAATAGGCAACACTCACCAACTTATTTATTTAATTTGTTTAACCTGGCAATTCCACAGAATTTGCGAAAAGCAATTTTGCGACAATTTATTTTTGCGATATTTTAGTTTTTCTGTAACAATGTACTGTCTTAAATATTAACAAAGTAGCTTTTTAACTATTCTTAATTTATTCTTCATATGAATCTAAATCTTTTTAGTCAATAATATAGTCCCTTAATATTTTTGCTGATAATATTATCGAATATCAATAAATTGTGCGATAAACTTTAAATAATTTATTAATGGGTAAGTCAAATGATAGATTATTATCCAGTTTCGCGCTTTTGTATTATAATTTTGTCGCTCTTCTATTTACAATTATTATTCTTCACATATATTTACTTAATTCTATACAATGTTATGAAAATAATTCTTGTTATTCTAATATATAATTAATTAATTTTCCAGAAAATGCAGCCAAGCTAAATCAAAGCCACAAAATAGTACGAAACACGCTCAAATAAATCCACCTACCAACCTGCACAAGTATACAACATAAGAGCGAATTGAAACTTTCCAAATGTTATCTAAAATGAAAAGACAAAATGTGAGGACATTGTCCCTAGTTGTTTGTACTTTTACCTACTTGCTAATAGGGGCTGCGGTATTTGATGCTTTGGAGTCTGACACAGAGAGTAAACGATGGGAGATCTTATCTGGTAAGATTTATTTAACTCCTATAGTACTTAAGCTATACATTCTTCAGTCACTGACCATCAGTTTTTTTTTATACTCAAAGGAACATGTGCCAATGAATTTTTTTTCTCAGTATTCATGTTATCATAGGGGATGAAAAGCTTTTGCTTTAAATTGCTCATATGTTATTAGTGCCTCGACATATATAATAATAATACAAGCGTTTATTTACAACCACAAAAACATATACAATACAAAACGTTCACAATTAAAAGTTACAAACTAGAGGATAACACTTGTGCATGTTATTGTCACAGCAAAAGAGTTCCAACTCAGCTGGGTATGTTGCGTTTGATAGCAAATGCAATGCTGGTCTTATGTTGGAACCATATGATTATGAGTGCTGCAGTATGATGCTGCTGTAGTCAACAGAAGTTAATGACCATGATAATTGTCATAATCTATTATGATAGATTATGACTTCTATACTTAAAACACTATATGATTAATTATTAATGGGACTTATCGCGTAAGTTTTTATATAATAAAATTACCTTTATTAACCCGATGTTTCGGCTACGTTGCAGTAGCCATGGTCACGGGCAGACTGCTTACGCGATAAGTCCCGTTAATTATTAATCATGAGTATAAATAGTGAATCTCTTAAAACTATAATGAGACAATATATTTAACGTTCCAGACATAAAAAATGGCCTGATACGCAAATACAACATCAGCACAGAGGACTATCGCATGATAGAAATAGTCATTATAGAGAATAAACCTCACAAAGCAGGGCCCCAGTGGAAGTTTGCCGGAGCGTTCTATTTCGCAACTGTCGTGTTGGCTATGATTGGGTATGGACATTCTACGCCAGTTACGGTTGGCGGGAAGGCCTTTTGTATGGCATATGCTATGGTAAGACCTGTGACTAGTCTATGTGTATAGATTATTAAGTTTTATAATGAACTGGTCTATATTATAGTTGGATCTGTATCATCATTCTTGTACATTTAACGAAATGATAAATAGTTACCAAATATACAAAAGTCTTAGACGTTTTCAATCGATGTTAAAAGCTGAAGTGGCAGTGGGCTGGCCACGTATATCCCAGAACCGACAACCGTTGGAGCAAAGCGGTTTTCGATTGGCGACCACGTCTCTGTAAAGGTAGTGTAAGATGCCCCCCTGCTAGATGGACCGATGACCTGAAAAAGGTCACTGGTAGTGGTTGGATGGGGCCACAAGTGATCATGTTTTATGGCGTAACCTTGGGGAGGCCTACGTCCAGCAGTGGACTGACATAGGCTGATTGAAATATCTTATGACAATCCAAGCAGTAAAACAGGATATCAACTGTATTATTGTATCCATACTAGCACACAATTTTTTTATTTCGCATAATAGATGCGTGATTAGGTAACTAGAGAGAAATAGGATAGAAAGTCTCTATCAGGGTAAGGACTCACAAAGTGTTTTTCACCCACACCTTGCGCCTTAGTAGTTAGAATGAGAACCTAGCATTATCTTTTGTAGCTAACTTGAAGAAGACTTTGCACAGCGGTGGAATGTAAGCACATTGTTAACTTACATACATACATATCACGCCTGATTCCGTGTAGAGGGGTAGGCAGAGATCACGGATCCCCATTTGTCCTCCTGACAGACCACTTTCGCTTCATTGACATTCATACATCTTCTAATACACTCTCTGCGGTTATAGGTACTCCTAACGTCACCTTTTTTCAATATAGCGTCTATCTGACTGTTATATGTCTTATTAGGCCAGCCCCTACGTAACCGCCCTTCCACTTCACTCATATATATTCCTTTTGTCAATCTGCTATCATTCATCCGCATAACATGTCCAAACCATCGAAGCATGCTCTTTTCAATCTTAGTCACTACATCTTCTTTCAAACCGCAACCTTCCCTTATTACACTATTTTTAATTCTATCATTCAATGTTAATGATGCAAATCGGGTCTCCGTGATGGGTGGCGAACGAAATTAACCTACACTCATTACTTATTTACGTTTCTTTTACCCAGGTTGGAATACCATTAGGACTGGTAATGTTCCAAAGTATAGGCGAGAGGCTCAACAAATTCGCCTCCGTAGTGATAAGGAGGGCCAAGTGCTACTTACGCTGCAGTACTACAGAGGCCACTGAGATGAACCTCATGTTTGCAACAGGAATGCTGTCTTCTATCATCATTACTACTGGTAAGGAATCACTAATATGTTAAAACTAAATCGCTTTCTTTGTCCCTATGTCCTTTTGTATGCTTAAATCTTTTAAACTACCCAACGGATTTTGATGCGGTTTTTTTAATAGATAGAGTGATTCAAGAGGAAGGTTAATATGTATAATAACATACATTAAATAGTGGAGTAGGCTATATATTTTATACCCGTGCGAAGCCGGAGCGGGTACCTAGTTATAATATATAGGACACTATTAAACCAATTAAACTAACCGCTTGGTAAGTTCATTTAAGATTTGTGTTAAGGGTACTTGTCAACGTAGGTATGTTTAAGAAATACGTACGTATTATATGTAGATAAATACATATATAGCATATATAATCAACGACCAAACTGGAAAGCAGAAGAAAAGCGTAGTTCTTAACTCTGCCTCCACCGGGAATCGAAACCGGAACCTCACGATTAGTGTTCTGGTGGTTAAACAATCGCGCCTTGGAGGTCGTGTTTGGCTTGGCTTTTATGTACTACTTTTAGGGCCCTATTAATAAAAAGTAAGGTATAGGTAGTTTTAGACAAAAGAAAAACGCGTCCGCAATTGCGGAGGTAGTAATTCTATGGCCACCTCGAATCCACGTGTTGACCAGATAGTAAGTACTCAATGTGACAGGTGGTAAGCCATGTCGCCATTTACAAGCACTGACAATTTATTACCTGTTCGGGGAACAGGTAGGTTTCCTCACGATGTTTTCCCTCACCGTAATATTCGATGCGTTTCGTAAATGTATTTTTATTCCGAAATTAATTAAACTTATATCTATTGGTACATGCTCAAGTGGGATTTGAACCCTGTACCCACTGATACAGAGTCAAGCCCCAAACAACTGAGCTACGTTGAATCTTATATCTTTTTTTTTTTAATTCTTTATTATGCCATTCACCACTAAGGTTATGTCGGCTGAAATACAAACACTGATGCCACGGCGTTTGAACTTCTTGTTATTTCATCGTCATGGTTACTCCAACGCCGCCAGCCGCTACAACCGAAGAAACACGAAATCGATGCTCCAATTTCTTGCTCTCTTCCTTGTTCTTCGGTTCGTTCCAGTTAAGGATCCAAATCTTATCCCAAAGCGAACATATTTAGCCAGTTTGGCATCACAATTGACTAAATATTCGGCCGAAAATAATTATTTGTATTTTCAACTTTCACTGATCTGCTGACTTTGTTGACGCACCATAGACGACTGATCTTATATCTTATTTTCTCTGAATTTAGTACCGCACACTCCTTCAAATATTATAGGCTTTTACTAGTTCTGGCTATCGTCTTAAGTTATATATAATTAATTCCTAATTGAGTTAGAGGTGGCCATAGATTTACTACCCTCGCAATTACAAATATGGAAACCTGAACCGCTGAACACCAAGTGTTAATGGTTGTGAATCCGTTTGTGTTTGTCTTCTAGGAAATTAAATTAAAGTTATGTATAATACTAGCGACCCGCTCCGGCTTCGCACCGGTATAAATTATATAGCCTACGCCACTATTTAATGGATGTTATTATACATATAAACCTTCCTCTTGAATCACTCTATCTATTAAATAAAACCGCATCAAAATCCATTGCGTGGTTTCAAAGATTTTAGCATACAAAGGGATATAGGGACAGAGAAAGCGACCTTGTTTTATACTATGTAGTGATGTATATGTTTCAGGTGCAGCAGTATTTTCCCGTTACGAAGGCTGGAGTTACTTTGACAGTTTCTATTACTGCTTCGTCACTCTCACCACAATCGGCTTTGGGGACTATGTCGCCTTACAGGTAATTAATATATTGAATTATTCTGTACTTAAGTTTGTGTATTTCATTTACGTACATAAGTTGCTAACGGTGAGGGAAAACATCGTGAGGAAACATCCTGAGGGATAGGCAGTAGCCAGTGCCTGTATACGGCGATACGGTTCACCACCTATCACGTTGGGTGCCGTATACCTAGTGAAACGCGGGCTTCGAGTGACCCATGCCTTCGAAATTTCGAAGATGGGCACTGAAGCCTCTGACTACCCCGCCATAATAAAAAAGGGAGTGTGTATACACAAGTCGTGAAGCGTATGTTTTTTTTTATGTTAAGTTTGTAGCACCTTGATTTAGGCATTCCATCTTATGACTGGGCCCGTGTTAAAGGTCTACAGGGAATCAGGCGTGATGTGTATGTATGACCAGTGCTAGACTGGGATGTAAAAATAATGCTAACTAGCTGCCGTTCTTCCCGGCATGTCGTAAAAGGCGACTAAGGGACTAGGGGTAAATTGAATATATTGGGCGATGGGCTAGCAACCCGTCACCAATATTTCATTATGACATCGCAACCTCCATATTGCTGTAAATAAGTGACCTAGAAGATAATATATATCGTTTAAAGGGAGTGAATGAATGTATCATATATGTACAGTCAACGCTAAAAGTGCAGTCCCAGTAACTTTTTATAAGGTTTACGTTTATAAGAACAAAAGACAATATTTTTTATTTCGAAACACGCGAACGTATAGTGGCCATGACAATGCATAGTGGCGCAAGTCTTAAAACGTATAATATTGTTTTTTGTTCTTATAAACTTAAACCTTATGAAAAGTTGCTGGGACTGCACTTTCAGCGCTGACTGTTCGTCATCTGTCTACGTTTAACAAGTATGTTCATAATATCATTACTCTATGTATATAAAAAATCTTCTCGTTGCCACTACCGCAGTGTCTTAAGACCAGAGTTTTTAATCAGTGCGTCCTAACTGTAATGACATACGTTGCTGAGACGTGAAACATGACAGTCGGGCTTGCTCACTATAGTCTGGCTAACGAAAGTAGATACTGAAAAAGCGCGGCAAATTTAAAATATATTAGCATTGCAACCCTAAAATAAAAAGGAAAGGCGGAACAACTCACTTTGATACTTTGACATTTATTTTTATTTTACTAGTGGATGCTTCCAATTTCGTCCGTGTTATGACGTGATTAAAAGTAGCTTATATAAGTTGTTATCTCTCCATACCAAACATCACACGGATACGTCACTCCATTGTAGCGTATTAAAGGAACAAAAAGAACAAACAAAAAATAACTTAAACGAAAACGTACTTAGAGTACCCGCCACATAAGGTGGCAGTAGCCAAACTTGGAACTAAATTTGACGTTTCCGCCATTGCGTGTTATTTTGTATGAAAGGTAAATTTAGTATTACCAGCGTTGTGTTTTTTGCCCACTCTTTGTAATTTTTATGTTTGTTAAGGGTGATTATAATAAATTGATTTCCGGAGTTTCTTGTTAGTTCTTCTCCAAGCTAGGGTCTCCGCTGATCTAACCTCGGTAAAAAATATGTAAAGACAATGCTCAGTGCCATGTTTGAAATAATAGTTTTAAGAGATTCGCGATTTATACTCATGATATAAGATATAAGGGTGTGTATAAGATTGATTGCAGCTGTGGGAAATCCTACGTCGAACACACTAAACGGTCTATTGCGGACAGAGTGAAGGAACACATAATATATGTAATATATAATAAGAAGGATAAGTCCCGTTAATTATTAATCATGTTTGAAATAGTTTAATAAACATATTTGACTTTGATATATTAATTTGTTTTATTTGAGTTTATAGCTCTGCAACCAAAGACCGTTACAAATGAAACCTATAATGTATCGAGCCCGTATGGCACAGTGAGTGCTAGTTTTGGCGTGTTTACTGGTAACACTGAATTACGCGACTGTGGCGACGCCTCCAACTGCCACCTTATGTGGCGGGATCTCTACTTAATTAAAATAAAAAATATCAAGACATTTTGACCGTACTAACCTAACCATAAAGAACGCAAGTCAACCATAAAGAATCATCAACAACACGCCAACTTCGGCGTCAGAAATAGGAATGCCATACACTAATTCTGATTTTACCAATTTTTTCGGAAAACAGCCAAAAATTATTTTCTTTAAAATAAAATTGCCAAGTTTTTCTCTACCTTATTAGTTAAGATATAGTGAACCTAATTACTTAAGCTATTTATTAGACCAACGTAAGGCTTACTGTAGCTCTTGTAATGGTCCAACACGTACATACGAGACTTATTTTCGATTAACACAATTTTAGCAGACGTACGAATTTTTATAACTCATTTTATAAAATGTTCAAAATGAGTTTGTTTTAAAAATGCCTTTTTGGAATTAATTGTACCTAAGTATTTTCTACTTAAAATACCTCAAATTGTAGGGTAAATATCCGATGGTAGGAACACTTTAGTGTTGTCATATAAAAAGTTTGCAAAATTATCCAGTATCTACTTTCGTTAGCCAAACTATAATTACATGTCGCTCAGCGAGCAATGAAACGTTCGATACTGGGTATCTCGTTAAGGGACAGAGTCTGAAACGAGATTATCCGGCAAAGAACCAAAGTCATAGACATTGCATATCGATGTTGCTAGCTGAAGTGGCAGTGGGCCGGTCTCGTCTGTCGCAGAACCGATGACCGTTGGAGCAAAGTGGTTCTCGAATGGCGACCACGTCTCGGTAAACGTAGTGTAGGACGCCCCCCTGCTAGATGGACTGATAACCTGAAAAAGGTCGCTGGTAGTGGTTGGCTGAGGGCCACAAGTGATCATGTTTTGTGGCTTAACCTTGGGGAGGCCTACGTCCAGCAGTGGACTGACATATAGGCTGATTTGTTTGATTGATTGATTGATGTATATAAATACCTACTATAGCTTTACCATTCCACTTGTCCAGAACGACCAAGCGCTGACGAGTAAGCCTGGCTACGTGGCCCTGAGTCTCGTGTTCATCTTGTTCGGCCTGGCGGTGGTCGCTGCCAGCATCAACTTACTGGTCCTGCGGTTCATGACTATGTGAGTACTTATAGTTTTAAGAGATTCGCGATTTATACTCATGATTAATAATTAAACGGGACTTATCGCGTAAGTTTTATATAATAAACGTCGGAATAATAAAGGTAATTTTATTATATAAAACTTACGCGATAAGTCCCGTTTAATTATTAATTATGTGAGTACTATTTGTTTTTACATGCTTCATGTATTAGTACTGTTAAAGGTCACTGGTCATATTCAGTATTGATGATAGTATAGGCATAATTGACGACCTCCATGGATTGGTTAACTACCTGAACGCTAATCGTGAGGTCCCGGGTTCGATTCCCGGTGGAGGCAGAGTTAAGAACTACGCTTTTCTTCTGCTTTCTCGTCTGGTTGATTGACAAAAGGAATATATGTGAGTGAAGTGGAAGGGCGGTTACGCAGGGGCCAGCCCAATAAGACATACGACAGTCAGATAGACGCTATATTGAAATAGGATGACGATAGTAGTACCTATAGCCAAGTGTGTATGAGAAGATGTATGAGTGTCAATGAAGCGAAAGTGGTCTGTCAGGATCGGTACAAATGGGGATCTGTGATCTCCGCCTATCCATCTACAGGGAATCAGGCGTGATGTGTATGTATATATGTATATTACTGCTCCATATCCCACCAGGCAAGCTGAAGAGAACGCCCGTGACGAAGAGAAGGAGGCGGCGAGGAACTTAGCCCAGATCGAGGGACATCTGGTGGCCGCCCGGCAGCGCTCTCACGACGACCAGGCCTCGGTGAGTTTCTACACAAAAAGACAAACGCTTCACGACCCCCCTTGTGGGGTAGTGGGTTCAGGTGTCCATGTCCGCAATAGCGAAAGTAGTAATTCGATTGACACCTCGAACCCACGTGTTGAGCAAATAGTTAGTACTCAATGTGACAGGTGGTTGACAACAAAAACAACGTACGCTTCACGAATTGTGTATACACAGTCCCTTTTTATTATAATATTTGGACATTATTACACAAAGTGAACTAGCCCCTTGGTAAGTACATTTAAGACTTGTGTTAAGGAACTAGTCAACGTATATTTAAGAAATAAATACATATTATATTTAGAAAAATACATATATAGCATAAATAAACACCCACCAGACTAGAATGCATGAGAAAAGCGTAGTTCTTAACTGCATCCACCGGGAATATAACCTCACGATTAGCGTTCAGCCTAACCAATCGCGCCACGGATGTCTTCAAAATCGTGAATCGCCTACACTATCGAAAAATACCAATATAATCTGCCAACCTCCGTGGCGCGGTCGGTTAGACGCCTGAACGCTAATCGTGAGGTCCCGGGTTCGATTCCCGGTGGAGGCAGAGTTAAGAACTACGCTTTTCTTCTGCTTTTCAGTCTGGTCGTTGATTATAAATGCTATATATGTATTTATCTATGTATAATAAGTATACATTTCTTAAATATACGTTGACTAGTACCCTTAACACAAGTCTTAAATGTACTTACCAAGGGGCTAGTTCAATTGGTGTAATAATGTCCACATATAGATATTATTAATCTTCTTCCAGGTATGCTCGTGTAACTGCCTGGGCAATAAACAGTGTGAGGCAGGCGCCCTGCTACCTCCAGCCGCTCGGTCCTCGCTACACCGGAGGCTATCCTCAGGGGAATTCGTGCAGAGGGCGTCGGTGTAGGCCAAGGAGTAATTAATAAGGGGAGTGGCCCTTACGCAATATTTGTATGGAAACTAGCGTGGCATTACGCGGGGTGAAACGAGGTACGCGGGATGGAGGGGAGATATTACAACCAATTAAAACACGGCATCGGCCAATCAAATCAGGTATCTTCTTTCTACTACACATTTTTAGACTCTGTGCCAATTAAAACAAGCAATTTGGACTCCGCACCGCGTAACGGGGACCGCTCCTTACGCCGGGTCCTTTTTATATTTAGTTCGTGGTGTAGGCCCTTACATCTTACGGGTTGGTTTATACGTAACTAGTTTTATACGTAATACGGGAACGAAGTAACAAGTAACCTTTGGGAAAAGTAGGAAACTTTTGTACTTAATCATCATCAGCCTGTCTGAATCCACTGTTGGACATAGGCCCCCAAATGACGCCACTTCTCCCTGTCAGTGGCCGTTTGCCTTGCCGGGACTTGTACTTGTAAAGAAGGAAATATTCTTATTTGTGTATGTGACACGCGATAAATGTTAGAATGTAAAGAAATTTGTGTATATTAAGGTTTGTACCCTGTAATATCATTAATATTATCATCAGTACAAGTCTCTTTTATGTAAAAGAAAATGGATCAGATGTAACTATTACCGCCGAGTGTGTATGGGCAGATGTATGAGTGTCAATAAAGCGAAAGTGGTCTATCAGGATCGGGACAAATGGGGATCCGTGATCTCTGCCTACTCCTCTACAGGGAATCAGGCGTGATGTGTATGTATGGATCAGATGTTGTTTTATCCTGGGTCAGACCCAATATCCCTGAAAAGATAGACAGAATGAAAGCTTCAGATAAATACGATACTACGAGTATATGAGATTTGATGTGGATGATATTGGCTATAGCCTGTATAAATTACCTAATGTTGAAAGGTGTTGTAAATGTACCTATATGTAATTTTTTATTGATGTTTCAGTTAAAATGTTGAATTTCTGTAATTACTATTTAATCGCACAATGATATTTTATTACTTACCTAAATAAGTTAAATATGTTTTGAAAATGCGATCCCAAAAAGTATTATGTTAAAGTTATTTTTAAACACTCGCGATTTATACTAATTTTATGTGAGACTTTAATTAATTATTATTAAATTTACGTATTATGTTATGTCTAAATAGCTTTAATCTGTGATATTATTGATCTCATTTTTTCGTTTTTTAAGGGTCTTCCAATTTTATATTTTCGTTATTACTTATGTATTATTCTAGCCATTTACATAGATGTGTAAGAACTGTTCTTAGCTTGTACAATTTGTTTATTATAGAACAAAATGATGATGAACTAACTATAACTTCTTATTCTATACTCAAAATACACAATCACGGAAATCTTATTTAATTCACATCTTGGCACTTACTGTAAGGATTTTAATACATTTCATGTCATGTAAAAAGAACGATGAAATGAATGGATCATGGTATGAGATATTTAAATGACGACCTCCGTGGCGCAATCGGTTAGCCACCTGACTGCTAATCGTGAGGTCCCTGGTTCGATTCCCGGTGGAGGCTAAAGAACTTCGCTTTTCTTTTGCTTTCCAGTCTCGTCGTTGATTATATATGCTATATATGTATTTATCTATGTATAATAAATATATATTTCTTAAATATACGTTGACCAGTACCCTTAACACAAGTCTTAAATGTTCTTTGCAAAGGGGCCAGTTCAATAGGTGTAATAATGTTCAATAATTAATATTATTGAAATGAACAAAAACTAGTATATATATGTATATATAGGCACTATACTTTTGTGCGCGATTCTACCCCTCTATTTTCTAAGATCGTTCTTTTTACCTGACGTTTACTGTTTATCATAGTACCTTCAATGAAATACAATTGTCAGTTTTTTACAATAGACTTTGGTTCTATAGATTTAATTATAGGCATGTTATAAAGCCTAGTTTAGGAATGGGTGTAACATAATATCTTTAAGTTTCAATGTTTTAAAGTTGTTTTAAATGATAATCTGTCTGATGTGCCTATCTGAACAGGCAGATGCTTAAAGTAATGTTTATCTGCATGTTCTCTGAATACTCGAGACTAAGATATGAATAAATAATGTTTATTTACATTTTAATTTAATGTAACAGTTCTAATGTGCCAAATATTAGTAGTTATTTTTGTTTTGTTTTTGTTTTAAGATTTTTAAGATTAGGTCGTTTTAAACCCAATTGTACAACCATAATCAGTATTTTCGTACATAGATGTTGTTGTAGATTTTTTGATGTGATTTTGTGCCAACATGAAAGGTAAGAATATGTGGAATTAAAATCAGTATTTTAAGCGTAACTTTGTTTTATTTATGTGTTTCAATAACATCTCGCCACAACCACCAGATTACATCAAAATGTAATCTTCTAGGTAGGTTATAATGGTTGACAAAACCCTTTATTAGTCATGGGATTACTGAATTCGACGTAGCTCAGTTGTTTGGTGCTTGACTCTGTATTAGCGGGTATAGGTTTCAAATCCCGCTTGAGCATGTACCAATGGAAATGAAGTTTAATGAATTTCTATGTACATTTTCGTAATAAATATACATTTACGAAATGCGTCGAATACTACGGTTAGGGAAAACATCGTGAGGAAACCTACTTGTTCCCCCATTATAGTCCTTGTAAATGGCGGCATCCTGAATCCTTGACTACCCAGTAAGGGTTAATGGTCGTGAACGCGTTTGTCTTTACTGACGCAGCCTAACGGAATTAATTCATTGCATTAGCATTAGCTTATTCGTTGAGGTGCTTGTCTCTGTATAAGAAGTGTTAGTTCTAAACATGTACCAATAGAATTTAAAGTTTATTGTGTTTCTATATATATTTTCACAATAAAAATACATTTGTACAGGTACAGGTATTAATGTTTGTAAATGGCGACACGACTTAGCGAATGTTTTATTGAGTACTGGTCAACACGTGGGTTCGAAGTGACCATAGAATTATTATCTGCGCAATTTCGGTGACGCATACCTACCCCGAACGTCTGATTACCCCGCAAGGGTCATGAAACCCTTGAAATGAAAATCAAAATGAAACATACAACCCAAATCTTTAAATTGACTATAACATAATTATCACGCTACAACATACCATAAAGGATTAACATCGAGACATCAACATCACTACATGGTATAAAACAAAGTCGCTTTCTTTGTCCCTATGTCCATTTGTATGCTTAAATCTATGAAACTACACAACGGATTTTGATGCGGTTTTTTTTAATAGATAGAGTGATTCAAGAGGAAGGTTTATATGTATAATAACATCCATTAAATAGTGGAGTAGGCTATATATTTTATACCCGTGCGAAGCCGGAGCGGGTCGCTAGTACATACATAAATCAACAAGAGCAACAACTCCATTTTTAAACGCCATCCTTTATCTACAGAATTCGGGATGCACTTAGGCCTATCATTAAGATTCCCGACATTGACCTTCGGGGGAACTGACCTAATAATGGCTTAGGGTATTAGGAGCCCCTTTGGTGTGAATACCATGGTATGCTATAAATATACCGTGGCAGGGTAATGTGGACTATTTATCAAAATGCATTGGAGAGTGCTGCTTGTTTTTGTGCTCGTTTGTGTTACGTATTCGAGAGGTTTTCTGTGGCCCAATTCTGAAAATGGCGTGGGTGGTGTGAGAAAGGCGTCTAGGTGTAAGTTTATTTCATTATATATTAATAATCACTACAGTCCCTATATCCCTTTGTATGATTAAATCTTTGAAACTACGCAACGGATTTTGATGCGGTTTTTTTAATAGATAGAGTGATTGAAGAGGAAGGTTTATATGTATAATAACGTCCATTAAATAGTGGAGTAGGCTATATATTTTATACCCGTGCGATGCCGAAACGGGTCGCTAGTAATAATAATAAAGCATTTACAACAAAGAAAAACATACACAATACAAATATTTTACATATAAAACTTACAAACTAGGAGGTATAGCTTGTGCATGTTACTGTCGCAGCAAAAAGGTTCTAACTCAGCTTAGAAAAGGTGCGTTTGGTGGCAAACGCAACGCTGATATTATGTTAGAACCAATCAGAATAGGCATATGATATGACATTCACGCCCCTCAATCCTACGTCATCGAATTCGACGTAGCTCAGTTGTTTGGGGCTTGGCTCTGTATCAGTGGGTACAGGGTTCAATTCCCGCTTGAGGATATACCAATGGAAAAGAAGTTGAATGGATTTCGTAATAAAAATTCAATTACGAAATGCGTCGAATACCTAATACGGTGAGGGAAAACATCGTAAGGAAACCTACCTGTTCCCCGAACAGGTAATAGTTCAGTGCTTTTAAATAGCGACATAGTTTATCACCTGTCACATTGAGTACTGACTATCTGGTCAACACGTGGGTTCGAGGTAGCCATAAAATTACCTTCGCAATTGCGGAGATGGACACCTGAACCTCTGACTACCCCACAAGGGTCGTAAACTCGTTTGTTTTTGTCAATCTTACGTGGAAAGGAACTCGGCAATTTTTAGTAAAATTACCGAGGTCGTGATGGTGTGAATATAAACCATTTTGTTGATTGGTTGCTAGCTCATCGCCTCATATTTTCCATAGTTCCTTCTACAACATTCAAGGTAGATCAACAGTTAGAAATCATTCTATTTGCATCCCAGCTAAGACGGGCAGAATTAGTTATTTAAATTGTTCTAGATAAAAAGAGGTTACAAGCTTTACTTAGAATCACTACATAGTATAAAACAAAGTCGCTTTCTCTGTCCCTATGTCCCTTTGTATGCTTAAATCTTTGAAACCACGCAACGGATTTTGATGCGGTTTTTTTTAATAGATAGAGTGATTCAAGAGGAAGGTTTATATGTATAATAACATCCATTAAATAGCCCGAAGTGCGAAGCCGGAGCGGGTCGCTAGTTACAATATAAGTACAAACTAATAACTTCCCGTCGTACAAGGTACATGTAAATGAAGTCGTGTGTATTAAAATGTCTATTTAATTACGAAGTCTGTTCTTATGAAATATGACGAAAGGCAAAAACAATAAATTTACTAGAAAGAAAAATCGCCTTAGTATAACTGTTAAGAATTCTGGGCACGGGCTTTATTCCATCACAATTTCCAGATAGGTATGCTATAGATACCTTATTGATATGAAGTATATTTTTGTGGTTCTGATCACCTCTAAACTTAAGTTTATGTGCGCAATATAATATTAATTACCACCCATATAAAAACATTTTAATCTAATTCATGAAAAGCTGAGTGTTATGAGACGATGTGTGATTGTCAATAAAGCAAAAGTGGTTTGTCAGGATCGGGACAAATGAGGTTCCGGGTTCTGCCTACTCCTCTACAGGGAATCAGGCGTGACGTGTATGTATGTTGAAACAAATTCCATAATCCATCGGTCTACATTTCTCACGGGGGTAGCCTGTTTATCGAACATATAACACAAATAGTTGTCGAACCACCTGTCACATTGAGTACTGACCATCTGGTCAACACGTGGGTTCGAGATGTCCACAGAATTACTACCTTCGCAATTGCGAAGATAGAAACCTGAACCTCTGACTACGCAAGGGTTAATGGTCGTGAACGCGTTTTTCTTTTTATCGTTTAATATTAATCTCTAATATGTATCATATAAAACAATCCTTTACAACATCTCATATCCTTTACTATCATCTGACTTTTCATGAGAATGCGTTTGTCTTTCTTGAAGCCAGAAACGTAATCTTCTCGTTATTCCAGGGAACATTCCGTGGATGGGTTTCGGTGTGTGGTGCAACGGATGCCCTCCGGACAGTTGCGAAGAGGATGAGGCCATCATCCATGGCTACTGCTGCGGCTGCGCTATATGCCTTAGGTAAAATAACATAGGTACAGTCAACGTAGTGTAGGACGCCCCCCTGCCAGGTGGACCGATGACCTCAAGAAGGTCGCTGGTAGAGGCTGGATGAGGGGCCACGAATGATCGTCTTTTGTAGCGTACCCTTGGGGAGGCCTACGTCCAGCAGTGGACTAGTACAGGCTGATTGATTGACAGTCAACGCTAAAAGTGCAGTCCCAGCAACTTTTTATAAGGTTCAAGTTTATAAAAACAAAAGACAATATTTTTTATATTTCGAAGCACGCGAACGTTTAGTGTGCCATGACAATGCCTAAGTGGCGCCAGTTTTAAAATTAAAAATATTGTCTTTTGTTCTTATAAACTTAAAACTTTTTAAGTTACTGGGACTGCACTTTTAGCATTGACTGTACATACGCTTCACGACTTTGTGTACACACACTTCCTGTTTTGGTTGAACGACCTCCGTGGCGCGATCGGTTAAACACTTGAACGCTACTCCTGAGGTCCTGGGTTCGATTACCGATGGAGATAAGGATAAGAACTACGCTTTTCTGTTGCTTTCTAGTGTGGTTGTTGATTATATATGCTATATATGTGTTTATCTTTATAATAAGTATATATTTCTTAAATATACGTTGACTAGTACCCTTAAAACAATCTTAAATGTACTTACCAAGAGCCTAGTTCAATTTGTGTAAGTGTCTCAAATATTATTATTGTGGCAGGATAGTCAGATGCTTGAGTGCCCATCACCGAAATTTTGAAGGTACTTATCTCTCACACGAAGACAGTACCCAACGTCATAGGTAGTGAACCGTATCGCCGTATATAGGTAAAATACAACTCTGTATAGTGCTCTTATAGCCGCACGAATAGTTTGCAGATGCAAAAAACAAATCCCCTTCACTTTCTTTAATCCCTTTCGGGGTGGACAGACCCTTGGAGAATTGAAACCCGTAGCATGTAAGTTGTGTTGTCTTATATTGGGGTTATGATGTAATCACTACATAGTATGAAACAAAGTTGCTTTCTTTGTCCCTATGTCCCTTTGTATGCTTAAATCTTTGAAACTACGCAACGGATTATGATGCGTTTTTTTTTAATAAATAGAGTGATTCAAGAGGAAGGTTTATAGATAATAACATCCATTAATTAAATAGTGGAGTAGGCTTACATATTTTATACCCGTGCGAAGCCGGAGCAGGCCGCTAGTATTGAATATTTGTGATAGGTTGCTGGCCTAACGCTCAATAGATTCCATTGGCCCCTTGTTACTTAGTCGCCTCGTAAGGCGTGCCGAGTAGAACGGCAGTTAGTTAGCATGATTTTGACGATCTCCGTGGCACGATCGGTAAGACACCTTAACCGTAATCGTGAGGTCCCGCGTTCGATTCCTGGTGGAGGCAGAGTTAAGAACTACGCTTTTCTACAGCTTTCCAGTCTGGTCGTTGATTATATATGCTATACGTGTATTTGTCTATATATAATATGTATATATTTTTTAAATATACGTTGTCTAGTACCCTTAACACAAGTCTTAAATGTTCTTACCAAGAGGCTAGTTCAATTGGTGTAATAATATCCAAATATTATTATTTTGACGTCCCCGCTAGCACGGGAAAAAGTTTGCTGATAAAAGCATGATTTTATAGCTGTCGATTTAAGCGGGAGGGACAGTCATCGGCAAACTTTCTAGTGAGCAGGTTGTTATAATAAGACACATTTTAGAATACTATGTATTTTTAAAATATTTTACTATATTTAAGACCGTCTGAGTTCAACTCTGATTAGCATACTGATACGGTTTTTGTATTAAATCCTGCATCTGGTCCGGTAAATGTAACGAAAAATAATACTTAAGATTTTAAGATGGCTTAGTTGGGTGATAAATAATGTTAATGGGTATACCATGGCTTCAAAAAAACTGTTACTCTTTTATTTTATACTTATTTATGTATGTTTTAAATTACCAAAATAGATTATAATACTAAATATGTTTTCTTTGTGTTCGTTTTTAGGTATTTTCTTTCACTTCTTTATTATATATTTCACCATTTACAGATAAACTACCGGTCACTTGTCCAAAATTCCTGCAATGTCCTCTGAATCTCAACGGTCTATGCCACGACTACGAATACATGATGCGATGTTGCTGCTAATTCCACCCTTCCACCGAGAGATGGCGCGACGACATGTAGTAGTTTCTCAGTATTGTCTCCATAATAATACCATATTGCCTCCTAAAACTTTTTTGTCAGTAGTCTATGGATTGTCAACAAAGTCAGCAGCTCAGTGAAACTTGAAAATACACATAAATATTTTCGGCTGAATATTTAGTCAATTGTCATGCCAAACTGGCTAAATATGTTCGGATAACATTTGGATCCTCAACTGGAACTTAACAATTTTGAGAAAAATTGGAGCTTCAACCTCGTTTTTCATTGGTTGTAGTGGCTGGCGGCGTTGGCATAATCATGGCGACGGAATAACAAGAAGTGCAAACGCCTTGGCATCAGTGTTTGTACTTTCGCCGACGACGTAACCTTAGTGGTGAATGGCATATTAAAGAATTAAAAAAAACTTTGAATCTACAGAAACTTACTTTATACTTACGTTATTGTGGATACTCACTAAAAGTAGTATCAAAGTTGGTAAGGTTTTGGTAATTAGCTATTTTGGACTATTTTCATTAGTTATAGATCACCAGTGATAAGAAAATAATAAGTAAAATGTTTCAAGATTTTTTCCGTAGTACTACACCGAGTAGATATAATTTAAATTAGTAAATTAATATTTCGCAAAGTATACTAAACACAGACTATCATGTTGAAATTTATTGTTAAAATCCTATGTTTTCAATCTAACAGAATAAGTCACGTTTGTAAACACTTTCAGTGTAGTACCACCATCAATATTTTATAGTATTATAGCTATAAGTAATAGTGGATTTAAGTTAAAATAAAGATAATATATAATAAATTCGACGTTTGTTTTATTCGTTCTAAATACTAAGTATTTGAGGGTAAGAATAATAGATAGTTGTGTGATAAAATCGAAAATTAAATATATAGAGTACGTAAATAAAATTTATTACTTTTAATTCTATACTTATGATAATAAAATAACTATTCATGGACACTTCCGTACCCGAATATTGAGTAAAAATAATATTCAATATAATATTAAGCATGAGTAAAAATTGTTAAAAGCAATTTGAACCTTAAAATAATAAGTCATGCGTAAAATAAACAGATTCATAAGTATATTTTTACATTATAATAAAACTACTCTATGGACAAATTTTATATCTGCATAAATTTCAGCTAATATTAAAATACCACCAAACCATATTGCTTATAATAGCAACCGGTAAATAAAATACACACAAACTAAAAATTTCTATATTTTAACTGTACGGTGTTGCCAAATTAAAGAAAAAGAAGTACCAACATTAAAACACGAAAAAAGGGCGTCACAGACCTACCGGTCCGATAATAACACAGAATTGGTACAAAAACACATTTAATGATTTACTCATTCGCTTACTACATACAAATTTACCTAGACATGTGATCTCGGAACGAGACTTATATGATACCAGCATGGAATTACCTAAGATAACCGTTATATTATATAATATAAATATTGTATAATCCACCTTGCTTCTAACAACTCTCCACATTCTAATTCTGACGGAAAAAATCAAGTGTAAGTAATAAGAATCACTGCGTAAAGACGAATACTCAGAAACTGATTAGATATTTATATTATTACAGTCTTGGTGTCATTGCTTAATGTCTTTTAAAAATGGAAAAAAAATGTTATATGAGATTTACACTTACATTGAAACAAGACAAGATTAAACCACAATTGTCCTGTAAAAAGCCATATTATAAAGCTGGTTGCGAAACAGAAAATAAAATTATGTTATTATAGTACTATTTCGTAACCAGCTCCCAAACCAAGCTTCCATATGTGACAAAGTTACTTAATAATCTCTTTAAAGAATGTGACACGACAACAAAATACAAGACAAAGAAAACACTTGACCCTCCCGTCAGATCTGGCTACACATTAGCGACTTAAGAAAGGAAACTCTCAGTTGTAAATATTATACATAATTACAAAATGACATGGACCTTCAAACTTGACATTTAATCTGTCAGAAATTAGGGAACGAATGAAAAAGCAGTGTTAACAAATGTCATGTGTAAAGTTAACTGACGTATAAATGAAATCATGATTCTGACTGACATATAACTGACGTTTAATACAAGATTCCTAATTCAGTTCCCTTGGCTCCTAAACAAAAGTCCGTGTCTCTTTATAAATCTATGTACAGCACATAGAAGTGAACATTAGTATTAAAATGCTTTATTATAAAATTGTAATTAATATTTGCAAAATAGTTTAAGTATCACTATATCAGAAATGGTTTATGAGTACAGGTGATCATTATAAGCATAGTGTCTTTTAGTACCATATTTATATTTCTTAATAATAAAGCTTGCAATAATTTGTTATAAAGCAACTTAAATCTAATCCTATAATGGCCATTTAATATTCAATGTAAAGATGACATATACTTTAAACATTCCTGCTAATACAATTTTAGACTACATCTTTACAGAAATTTCACATATATAAAATATTACATACTGTTTATACTAACACATCGTCACCAAAAACGACTCAAATATGCTGTATTAATATTTATCATTGCATTGCTATTTAATCTTACCTTTTGTATTACAAATAAGATGTCTCATTCAATATGGTTCTGTAACTAAATTTCATAATACCACTGATCTTAATATTCTCCGTTCGTTTAAAACTAACGACCATCACCTATTAGTAACATGAAAATTTGAGGAATATTATCACAAAATACTTTAGTCCCTTAATCAAGACATAAACATATGGTGTTTAAACATTTACAGAACAGTAGAAATACCGACATCGTATGGAAAGATTTCTACTGACCAATATATCGAAACAACCAATAAAAAAAACTGTTTAAACTATTATAATAGTATTACAGTGCTATAATGTTTATACTATTATAAAAATTAATGTTTAAAGTTATAGAAAAACAGTTTTCACCCACCGATATTGTTAATCATGAGATTTAATAAAATCGGCGAGCTAAAAACCGTTTTGCTACGAATTTTTAATCCTAGCATGTATAGTCAACGCTAAAAGTGCAGTCCCAGGAACTTTTTATAATTACGTTTATAAGAACAATTTTCATTTCGAAGCGCGCGAACGTATAGTGGCGCCAGTTTTAAAATGTTAAATTTTTGTTCTTATAAACTTATACCTTATAAAAAGTTACTGGGACTGCACTTTTAGCGCTGACTGTGCCATTTGACAAGACGCTGGAATGATTAACACATTAACCTGAGAGTTCCCTTCGTTAAGCCGCCGCGACAGTCTACGCAACTTAAAATGAGCTTATTATTACAAAATCAACTTAGAATAGTTTATAATCGTGATAAAACGTGTTTTCGTCGTCGCGATGCCTTGCGAGCGCTTCAACGGTTGTTGAGTCCGAGGCGGCTGGACGCGCGACGATGTAAGCCTGCACCTGGATAAAATTAGACCTAAGTTAGACACATTTTGTTACATAGGGGCCGAAAATGTACATAGAAATTCATTAACTTCATTTCCATTGGTGTATTGAGCGAGATTTGAAGCCTGCACCTACTAATACAGAGTCAGGCCCCAAACAACTGAGCTACGTCGAAGAATCAATACCGTCAAAATACGGTCATGGAGGAGCATGTAAGGAGTGACATCGAATATTAGAATTAAAAATAAAATGGTAAGGGAAGATTGCGGTTTGAAAGAAGATGTCCTAGTGACTAAGATTGAAAAGGACATGCTTCGATGGTTTGGATATGTTAGGCGGATGAACGATATTAGATTGACAAAAGGAATAAGTGTGAGGGAAGTGGAAGAGCGGTTACGTAGGGGTCGGCCTAATAAGACATATGACAGTCAGATAGACGTTATATTGAAAAAGGGTGGCGTTAAGAGCACCTATAACCGCCGAGTGTGTATGAGAAGATGTATGAGTGTCAATGAAGCGATAGTGGTCTGTCAGGATCGGGTCAAATGGGGTTCTGTGACTGCCTACCCCTCGACAGGGGAATCAGGCGTGATGTGTAGGTATGTATGTATCTATATACATATCGCTGCTTTAAAACTAAACTGAAGAAACTCGAAAAACATTTTATCTCAAAAAGATTAAATTATAAGTACATAAAACATATTAAGTTAATAAAAAGATAAAAAATGTATTTATATTTAATCATTTTTTTAAATTATATGCAATTTAATGTCAAAAATATATCAACTATATTATAAAACAACGTTTTTTGCATAATAGTGTTTTTTGAGTTTCTTCAGTTTAGTTTTAAAGCAGCGATATGAAATTGAATTAGTCTTTGGCACGTAAGTTTTATTCATGTACATATGAAATTGAACTAACCTAAGGCAGTTATCTTAATACTCTAAGAACTTAAACTTTAGAAAGACAATGCAGCCCTCTTGGTCAGATATCAAAATGCTAAGTGAAAATCAAAACAATCTAGATAGTAAGTCATCCATGATGATTAAGCACCTACCTACCTCGCAACAGGCATTTTTAATGAATTTCTATGTACATTCACGAATGAAAATACATTTACGAAATGCGTTGAATACTACAGTGAGGAAAAACATCATGAGGAAACCTACGTATTTCCCGAACAGGTAATAGTTAGTTCTTGTAAATGGCGACATGGCTTTCCACCTGCCATATTGAGTACTGTCTATCTGGTCAACACGTGGGTTCGAGGTGGCTATATAATTACTACCTTCGCAATTGCGCAAACCTGAATCTCTGACTACTGTACGGTGGTGAATGCGTTTGTTTTCTTGTTTCTATAAGGAACATACTTAAATGCAAAAACAAAATACTGAAATTTACACCAAAATATAGCACAACGTGCACCAAGGGTTAGGTTAAGTTAGGGACTGTTTTATTTTGGTATACAATACAGTATTTTTGGTGTGCATTTTAATATTATTTGACGTTCGTTTAAATATTAGCCCTTCTATAATAGTCACTCCTTCCCGCAAACCCCTTTCTAATAGTCACCAACCTTCAGCATTCAGCAGCACGAGGACTTGCCGGTGTCGATGGGGCGGCCCTGGTCGATCTTGACGCTGGCCCCGGCAGGCGCCGCGCCGGCAGAGGGCGGGCCCACGCGCGCCTTGATCTCCGCTGCCATCGTCATGAACGCCTGCTCCACATTGGTCGAGTTCTTTGCGGAAGTCTCCAGGAACGGAATTCCCAGCTGCTCGGCGTATTGCTGTTTAGAAAGGCTTGTTAATGTATATGGTACCTGCCAAACCAGAATTCAGGACAAACTAGTCTGGCCTAGGCTAGACTAGCCTAACCTCACCTATGTTAGTGGCCAAAAACAAAAGAACTAGCTTAGCCTAGGCCAACTACTTTGTCCTGAAATGGGTATATGGTCTAGGTAGGTACGTAAAGGAATAGATACCTATAACATAAGCGTAACATGTTATAGGTACTTATTAATAAATTAAAACAATAATAAGACATATGATAGTCAGATACACAGATATTTAACGACCAAATTATATTTTATAAAAGGATTTTCTCCAAAACTGTGTACGAAACTTTAAAACTGACTTTTAACGAGTGTATGTGTAAACAATTAATCTAAAGGTGCCACCACACTAGTTAGCGGTGACGAAATCTGTCACGATATGTCATATAGCGCTACGAGGGGTAAAAGTCATAGAGCATCAAATTAAAGTCACTGCTGTCACGAAATGTCCCATAATGCTGTCACGAAATGTCGTATAACCACTTGGACCGCGACTCGTGTTACGTGTATCTAAAGGTGTCTCCACACTCACGTTAGCGGTGGCGTAGTCGACCACCTTCTTGGAGGTGCAGTCGCACTTGTTGCCGACGAGCAGCTTGTTCACGTTGTCGCAGGCGTAGCGGTCGATCTCCTCCAGCCATTGCTTCACGTTGCTGAAAGAGTCCTGGAAGAGAAACGAAGAGAAGAGAAGAATGAGTGAATTGGGTTTACTACAGGGCTTATATTTGTACGTTTATTTATTTTATTCTTTACTAGTGACCCGCTCCTGCTTCGCACGGGTATAACATATATAGCATACTCTACTATTTAATGGATGTTATTATACATATAAACCTTCCTCTTGAATCACACTATCTATTAAAAGAAACCGCATCAAAATCCGTTGCGTAGTTTCAAAGATTTAAGCATACAAAGGGACATAGGGACAGGGAAAGCGACTTTGTTTTATACTATGTAGTATTGGCATTTCTTATGCATAAACAATCAACAAATAAAAACAAGGGACATTAAAATATAACAATAAGTCTATAATATTATAGACCTCCTAGCTTAGAGCGATTTCTTCCAGACAACCATTGTAAATACCTATAGTACAGGTATAGTACCTTTATATTTATATTATAACTTTTAATGTTACTCAACTATTAATGTCCCATTCCGATCGGTATTGAAATAAAACATCAACTGATTCTTATTTAGATAAGCGCCGACAGAACCGATACGTTATGAAAATAAAGTCAATACACATTTTTTTGAGATGACATCGAGAAAATTTAATATCTACATAACTCGAAAGCCCGTTAATATAAGTAATGAAATTATGTGGGTACAATATTAACATAATATACACTATATTTTATTTTAGCAATGTAGTCAGATACCTAAGTACACATCCCCGAAATTTTCGATGGCTTACGGCCACTTAAAGTTCGCGTTTCACTAGATACACATCACCCAACGTGACAAGTAGTGAAGCCTATCGCATTGACAGGCACTGACTATTACTTATCCCGGGGGATATGCAGGTCTCCTCACGATGGTTTCCCTCTCCGATAACTACAATATTGATATTAAAAAATACCACTAAGGCAAGGTGGGAAGACGACCTGCGCAGGTTGGCCGGCATCTAATGGATGCGAACGGCCACTGACAGGGAGAAGTGGCGTCATTTGTGGGAGGCCTATGTCCAACAGTGGATTAATATAGGCTGATGATGATGAATCCCTTATACTTCACTAAAGTACTTGGTCAAGTGCCACTTTTATTATAATCCTTGCGACCACTTTAGCATCACTATAACCGACGACCTCCGTGGCGCGATCGGTTGGACACCTGAACGCTAATCGTGAAGTCCCAGGTTCGATTCCCGGTGGAGGCATAGTTAAGAACAACGCTTTTCTACTGGTTTCTAGTGTGGTTAGTGATTATATATGCTATATATGTATTCATCTATATATAATATGTATACATTTCTTAAATATACGTTGATTAGTACCCTTAACACAAGTCTTAAATGTTAACCAAGGGGCTAGTTCATTTGGTGTAATGATGTCCAAATATTATTATCCTATGTACGTAATATTTGAATATTATATACGTAAACAAGTCATATTAAGCAAGTACAAAACGAGTTATGTGTGACGTAACATTTCAAAAACATGTGCGTAATAAAAATGCAATTAATTCAATTCAAAGTATTTAGTTCTCAATGATTATTGTTTATGTATCTTCTTGAAGAAGGGCTATTTTATGAGCTATTAGCCCTAGGCTGAATGAAGCTTGAATTTTATTCTGTATGATTCCGTCTACCCTTTAGGGACTATGGACATGATAAGTGACTACCTATCACGTTGGGTGCTGTCTATCTAGTGATACGCGGGCTTCGTATGACCCATACCTACCATGCCTTCGAAATTTCAGAGATGGGCACTCAAGCCTCTGACTAAATGAAGCCATAATAAAAAAGGGAGTGTGTATACACAAGTCTTGACGCGTATGTATAAGTACCTGATATAGAAGGTTTATCCAGTAACCAATAGAGCTTTATGATCTCTGTATATCTTTTAAAAATCCCTAACAATGTACATTCACATCCTTTAACACATTTCAGGGTGGACACAAACTCAAGACATGATAATATCTCCTATGGCACTTCACAGTATGAACATAGACGATGTGATGTAATATGAAATATTGGTAAAAGGTCAAGGTAGTTATTTGTAAGTAAAAGAGTCAGAGACTACAATATAATATTTATGTTCATAATAAAAATATTTGGTCATTATTACCCCAATTGAACTATCTAAGTGTTTTTCAAGATCGGGATGAATAGGGATTCGATATCTCTGCCTACACCTCTACAGGGACTCCGTGATGTGTATGTATGAATGACAGTCGATTTACTAAGAATTTAAACTAGTTTTTAAGTACAGATTAGTAATAGGAAATATAAGTAAAATAGTCTCGTAAAAAGTGGGACGTAAATAATTAATATTGTAGGACATTATAACAGCAATTGAACTAGCCCCTTAGTAAGTACCTTTCAGACTTGTGTTAAGGGTACTAGTTAACGTATATTTAAGAAATATATACATATTATACATAGATAAATACATATATAGCCTATATAATCAACGACCAGACCGGAAAGCAGTAGAAAAGCGTAGTTCTTAACTCTGCCTCCACCGGGAATCGATTCACCTCACGATTAGCGTTCAGGCAGTTAAGAGATCGCGCCACGGAGGTCGTCAAACCATAAACCCATTTATCAAAATCAATTAGTTTGTTGAATTACTTAATTAGCTACATTAACCTACATTGGGAACAAAAATAAACACTAGTGCAGCCTGACACATATGTTCTAACAAAGAGCTGATAAGAAACAGAATAATAAAGATGATTTTTTAAGTATTATTATTTCAATACTACTTACTCAAAACTAAAATTTGCCTTCGACATGAACATCTCCGCTGAACAGAAAGCCCGCATACACGACCAGTGCCTACTACCAGTGCTCACGTACGGAGCAGAGACTTGGGTATTTACGAAAGATATTCTGCACAAATTAGAAGTTGCCCAAAGAGCTGTTGAGAGAAAACTGGTAGGTGTTACTCTAAAGGACAGAAAGCGCAACGAATGGCTTAGAAGGAAAAGTAAAGTCACAGATGTTGTCCTTCGTGTCAAGAGACTTAAGTGGGAATGGGCTGGTCATGTTGCCCGAAAAGATGGCTCATGGGCTAAGGCTCTTGTAGAGTGGAGGCCTTGGGAAGAAAAGCGCCCTCAAGGAAGACCACAAATGCGTTGGGTTGACGACGTCAAACGAACAGCTGGAAGCAAATGGATACAGAGAGCCCAAGATCGACAGAGTTGGCGTTTGCTAAAGGAGGCCTACACCCAAAAAAGGGGTTGAAAAAGGCTAGAGAGAGAGAGAGATTATTTCAATATATGTGAGTGAAGTGGAAGGGCGGTTACATAGGGGTCGGCCCAATAAGCCATTTGACAGTCAGATAGACGCTATATTGACAAATGGTGACGTTAGAAGTACCTTTAACTGCCGAGTGTGTACGAGGTGTATGAGTGTCAATGAAGAGTAAGTGATCTGTCAGGATCGGGACAAATGGGGATCCGTGATCTCTGCCTACCCCTCTAAAGGCAATCAGGTGTGATGTGTATGTATGTATTAATATTTGGGTGGTACACTAAGTGTAGCCTGTGGGCCTGGTACACTCAAAGGGCTTACAAAGCTCATCACTACATAGTATAAAACAAAGTCGCTTTCTCTGTCCCTATGTCCCTTTGTATGCTTAAATCTTTGAAACTACGCAACGGATTTTGATGCGGTTTTTTTTAATAGATAGAATGATTCAAGAGGAAGGTTTATATGTATAATAACATCCATTAAATATTGGAGTAGGCTATATATTTTATACCCGTGCGAAGCCGGAGCGGGTCGCTAGTTGAGTACAAAATAACAATGCTTTCAGGGTACTGTTAGGGCTGACTCTTTACTGTAGCGCATCTGCATTCTCTGCCTACCTCCTAGAGACATAGAGAAGGATCTACACACTACTAATCACAACTGTTTCCATACAAAGCGGCAGGCAGAATTATCACTTTCGCATCAATGTAACACATACGCACGTAATTCGGCGTAGCTCAGTTGTTAGGGGCTTGACTCTGTATCAGTGGGTACAAGATTCAAATTCCACTTGAGCATGTACCAATGGAAATGAAGTTTAATGAATGTCTATATACATTTTCATAATAAAAATATATTTACGAAATGCAATATCCATACAAAGTGGTAGGCAGAATACATAAAACACACATAACTACCTGTTACTTTAATTTAATACTATAATCAAGCACCTTATCAAGGCATTCATAGTACCAAAACAAAGGTAAAAAGCAATTGTTATACACTAGATACCTATACATACCTATTGCAATGTAAGGTGTAATGAACTTTAATGCTAAAAAGATAAGGGTTTTATTGTATAAAACAATATTTCCAGGTGACATTAAAATTGAATTTTTTTGCAGGTGAAATAAAAAGAACATAACCCCCTATTATAGTAAAGGTAGACACAATCTTGGACACATAATATCTCCTTGATCATTTTAAAAATGACTATTGGGATCGGAATGAATTATGAAAAATATGCAATGTTGTGCTATTCCCCCTTGCTTATTAGATTAAATTTATTTCATAAGTTTCAGAGACAATTTATAAAATATTTCTTTCAAATACACAGACATACAACAGTCAGATAGGTCTATATTGAAAAAGGGTGACTTTAGGAGTACCTATAACCGCCAAGTATGCATGAGAAGATGTATGAATGTCAATGAGGCGATAGTGGTCCGTCAGGATCGGGACAAATGGGGATCCATGATCTCTGCCTACCCTTCTACAGGGAATCAGGTGTAATATGTATGTACATATATTATTGCTCCATCTCCCACCAGGCAAGCTGAGGAGAACGCCCGTGACATGAGAAGGTGTATTTCCTTCAAATGTTATGTGATCAAGTAATCACTACATAGTATAAAACAAGTCGCTTTCTTTGTCCCTATGTTCCTTTGTATGCTTAAAACTTTGAAACTACGCAACGGATTTTGATGCGGTTTTTTTTAATAGATAAAGTGATTCAAGAGGAAGGTTTATATGTATAATAACATCCATTAAATAGTGGAGTAGGTTATATATTTTATACCTGCGCCGGAGCAGGTCGCTAGTAGATACATAAATACACACTTCTCCATTGGATAGACAGACATGATATCACAATTAATTCACTTGTCTATTATCTCTATCTATTACACTGCTTGTTAATGTGTTTATAATGATTCAGCTGTTCTATACATTTCTAACATTATTTCTTTTAGGAAATTCCTTAGAAAATCTGTTTATCAGTTGTCTACTTAAATGTCTTGTAAGGGTGGGGACATAAGGAGGCAGGTTCCCAGTGCAAACAAACCAGTGCGGGTCAGTACCGATACATACAGGTAGAGACTTCAATGTTATCTTATGCGAATTTATGTAAAGAAACAAGTTGTTCCTATATGTAGTGCAAGGTGTATTGATTCATACAGTTCAGTACCAATAAGTCTGAACCAGCAAAAACCTGCCTCTCTATGTCTTTACCTTAAGTCAGTAAAGGTAATGTTTAGGAAATGCATTGACAACCTTACTCAAACATCAAGAACAGACATTCCCAAACACTTGTTTCAAAAACTACTGTAAAGTCATATGGTCCACTTGGAGTATTATTGATATAAAAGTAAAATAAATATCTGTAGTCTAACTACCAATAAACACATTCACACCATACATACAAACATTGTGTAATCATTTAATTGACCTTGAATGTATAAAAATGTTACTTTGAATTCATAAATCACTGAGCACCTAATTGGCATTTATAGGATAGTCATAATTATGGGACAGCATGATGAGGGCTTAAATATTTATTTATTTAATTTCCTTCACTTATAGTTATTGACTAGTTTGGCTAGCTAAGTTAACAACAATAACAATAAAAAGATTAGTAGCACAATGTTGCAACAAAGCTTTTAAAACAATGAAACTAATCTATTAGGGCAAAGGAACACGCCTAGATAATCACTCATAGATAAAGAGAATAGATAGAGACTTACTTGGTCTGTGCAGTCGTAAACAATGATGATGCCATGCGCTCCCCTGTAGTATGAAGAAGTGATAGTTCTAAATCTTTCCTGGCCAGCTGTGTCCCATATCTGCAGTTTTATTGTCTTTCCATCTAATTCTACAGTCCTAATTTTGAAGTCCACACCAATGGTACTGATGTAGCTCTCTGTGTATGTGTCATCAGCGAATCTGAGCAGCAAACACGACTTTCCGACCCCTGAGTCACCAATCAGCAACAGTTTGAAAAGGTAATCACTGGAAATACAAAATGCGCGTCAGTAAATAATGTAACAAAAGCGCTGATTTTAAGAAAGGCTTTACGCCATTCCGGATATCAGAAACCCAACGGGAGCGATCAATCGAAGACAAAGTACTACCACGGACACAATGTAACATTCGCGTATATACAAATGACGTGATCATTGTGATTAGCATGCAATAAGAACTTACGTATTTGCCTGCTACTACTAAATTAGGTACCGAAATCAACACGCAATCAACACAAAGAATGTAATTTATAGATAAATGGATCCTTGGGGAGATCCTTGTTTTGTTCCTCAGAACAATAGAAAAGGGAATACTTACTACTCAGGATTCATTTTGTACTGCAATTGAGTTCTATCAAAACACTTTAAAATATATAAGGAACTAGTATTTCCTTGGTTCCCTTCTAATAATTGTACAGAATTTTATTCTACGTAGAAATAATGGCCGCCAACACTATGCAACACCCACAAATATGATGAATCAGTTGACGTAATGACAATGACTGTCATGTCATGTGTCAATGTAATCAGTTCTACCAACTATTAGAATCAAATATAAAGTAGCATATACATTGTTTAGACAAACGGACTATTGAGAAAAACAACATCACGCCTGTTTCCCTGTAGAAGGGTAGGTGGAGCACGGTTCCCCATCAGTCCTAATCTGACAACCACTTTTGCTTAATTGACAGTCATACACCTCCTATACACTCGGTGGTTATAGATACTTCTAACGTCACCCTTTTTAAATATGGCGTCTATCTGACTGTCATATGTCTTATTAGGCCGGCCCCTACGTAACCGCTCTTCCACTTCCCTCACATATATTCCTTTTGTCAATCTAATATCATTCACCCGCCTAACATATTCAGACCATAGAAGCATGCCCTTTTTAATCTTAGTCACTCTAGGACATCTTTCAAAACGCAATCTTCCCTTTCCCTTTTTTGTTTTTATTTCTAATATTCGATATCACTCCTAAAATGCTCCTCCATGACCGTATTTTGACGGTATTGATTCTTCGACGTAGCTTAGTTGTTTGGGGCTTGACTCTGTATTAGTAGGTGCAGGATTCAAATCTCGCTTGAGCATATACCGATGGAAATGAAGTTTAATGAATTTCTATGTACATTTTCGTAATAAAAAATACAGTTGTGAGGGTACATATAGTAAAGAAACCTATCTGTTTTCTGAACAGGAAATAGTTAGTGCTTAAAAATAGCGACATGGCTTACCACCTGTTACATGGAGCACTGACTATTTGATCAGTATGTGGGTTTGAAATGTCCATAGAATTACTACCATCGCAATTGCGGAGATGGACACCTGAACCACTGACTACCCCGCAAGGAACACATTGTCTTTTGTCTCTAATTTCATTTGAATCTTATCGAGAAACATATATAAGTATAGTTTGTTACATAGTACTGTAAAATTGAACCAAAAAGGGAAGGAATATTGTATGATCAAAATAAAAAAAAACAAAATCATCGATTTTGATTTGAAAAACAAGTTTATTTTCGATTAAATACTGAAAACGTATGCCATGCTGTTTCATTGATAAATAAAACATATATACCAAATCAATGGTAGATACAGGAAGACTACTTTCATTAATTCGATTCATAACAAGTATTTCCTATGAATGGGAAAAATCTACATTTTTTTCTATGTTAATTTCTTTACGGAATAATCATCTTCGATTGCTATATTATTTGCTTATGCGATGAACCCCCACTCTCTGAGTGTGCATATAATATTATGTTAAATCAGTGTACTTTCACGGCTTTAACTTATTCGTAAATCCTAACTAGAGAGAAAGGATTTAATGCTCTATACAAGCCATATTCTATAGCATAGTTTACTTGTTTTAATATAGTTAATAAGATCAGCAGCTACATTTACCTACTTAATTCTCTTTGACGTAAATGTTATAAATTGTCAGTCAGTGCCTCTGAAAGTCGTAACGGCAAACGAGGAAACGAAACGTAATTTATTATTTGTTCGATCGTCTTCGTGTTTTGCGGAATCTGATGACTTGTATAAATTCAATGAATTAATGACGACAACCGGTTAGTGTGCCCTATATCATCATCACAATAAGTGCGGTCAACTTGTGTTAGTTTGGTGCTAGTGTTGAACGCAAATTATGTTCGTTCGATCCTGATGACATTATATCTTTGAAAGAAGTAAAACATCAGCTCCCACCATGTCTGACGACGAGTATGAAATCGTCGAGCCAACTGCTGAGAGGATCAAGGCCTTGGGGTTCAGGCCTCAAAAAGAGATCGCTCTCAACTTCCTTCTTCCATATGCCGACGTTCTTGACGAGGAGTCGAAAAGATTCTTCCAAGAGATCAAAACTAATTTTGCCAAGGCTGTTATGCTAAGAGAACTAAAGCCTGGATGTGGAATATGGTCTAGTAGGCTTATGAAGTAAGTATTTATATTGTATCGTTAAATTTCATATTCGAAGATTCATAAATTCTTTTTAATTTGGTTTCCTAATTGATATGAAGTTACTAGTGGTTTAAAATATTAATAAAAATATTTATTCTTCGTCAAGTTCAAACAAACTGCTTATAACTAGGAACCAATTTGTTGATAATAACGTATATATTCAGTGGGAAGTTCCATAGGACAATACTCTAGCTTGTATGAATAAATAGCTGCTTAAATAAGTAGGAGGGTTTAAAATTAGGCATTCAGCGAGTAGAGTAAAGCTCAAAGTCATGCCTCTCTGTGATGTCAATGCTTTTTATTTTGTAGGTTGCTGCTTTGTGTATTATTACTTATTTAAATGTAAAATAATTTGTTTTATATTTAAATTAAAAATCACAATAAAAATCTTTTATTCAAATGTTACAGTAGGTAGTTGAAATATAAAAAAAATGTGGGGGTATGTTAACATTATAACAATGTTTTGTTAATTTAGCATTTTTTTTGCAGTCATTTTTAGAATATAATGAATGATTAGGTCAGTATTTATTTAAGTCAAAAACACAATAGGATTCTGTTATACTTTTGACTTTTAATAATTCTAAACACTGAATTGAGACTGAAGCCTAATTTTATGGCCAGAATTAAGTTATTAATTAAGATACAGAGAATCTCAAATATTATCTCAGTATTTAATTGTACACATGCACAGCATATAAAACCCATCAGGGAATGCACAGAAGCTTGGAGATGAAATAAAACCGAAACTACTTCACTTTTACCAAAACTAGCAGGATTGTGTATTACTCAGATAAAGTTATTGACAGAATCCTAATCCATTCCTTGAAGGATTCCCTTGACCTTTACTATGATACCTTCTAAGATATGCTGGAAAGAAAGGCAGCTAGCTTAGCAAGGCAGTAACTTTTCTAAGTATTTGACTGGTACTAATTAGCAATTATATACTAAATTGATAAGATTATTTCATAACAATTTCTCATTATAATTATGAAGGACAATCAATAATTCTTAGTGATGGTTTTGATTTGCACGGATTCAACCTTTGGCAGCATTGTTCGGATTGACTAAAATGTGTTGGCTGCTGCCCAAGCTTCCTTATCAACGATGTTTGGCCTTTGAGAGATAATATTGTTTACAATGCTTGTAGATTTTTCAATCAATTTCCTATAAATAGAAAAAAAATGATAGTGAATACTTTGGACAAAATAAATAATTCTGTATTGACTATAATGATTGAATTATACTTAATAAAAAAATAATGTCTTTTGTTCTTATAAACGTAAATCTTATAAAAAGTTACTGGGACTGCACTTTTAGCATTGATTGTACATATAGTAATAATAATAAAACTTTATTTCACACATGTCAACAACACAATCTTAAAATGAATATAATACTTTAGAAACCATATTTCTTATCAGTATAATTGACAAGAAGTAAAATGGAATATATTGGGGATGGGACATTCTGTTAATAAAAAACAATATTAATTTCACCACAACCTGAATAGTTAGTTAAGTACAGAGTGACCTAGCTGATTATGTATCTGAGTTTCTGACCATGTCTTAAATGGTGAAACAGTGTTGTATATAACGTTTTACAAGTTATTAATAAAAATAGTGCTAAGTAAAGTAGGTAGCTACGTATAAGAATACATTATAACTTTAATCTCAACTATCAACTTTATATAACAATCAATAACTAACTTAAACATATTTAAATACTTTGTTTCATGTAAATTATATACTTTATTCACTATTAGTTTCTTCTAAAAAAAGTTGTATTTATTTCATTTGGGTTTGTATATAATCAATAAATAATATTATTGCAAACGTTCCTAGAAAACTTTTTACTTTCTTTTTTGATACCTCAAAGTCTTAACTTGTGTATTAGAGTTCTGGAAAGCATATCAACAATTATTCTTCATATTTCACTAGTGAATTAATTGTTCAACCACTTTTAAATAGCCATGCCTATTTACGACATACATAATGTAGGTAAAGTATAATATAGCGTAAAAAAAGTTTTTTCATATATTGCCTCTACCCTAACTGTCCGCAGTATTGTTTATATTCATTGTATAGAATCCCAGTACATTGCCTAAAACATATACATTATTATTAAAAAGCAGAGTTTTGAACCCGGTAGACGCATTCTTTCTCTCTTTGTCACTTAAAATATCTAACATTCAGTGTACAGAGCTGGAAATTGTATTATAAAGAAAATTCTGTATGTCTGTTTGTTGGCGAAATGTTCAATCTAAAAAAAACTCAGCAGGTGAATGTACTCCTCACATCCGTGTTGCAGGAAAAGTGTTTGTAAGACTTGTGTGTAAAGTTTAAAATAGATTGAGCAATTTTTCTACCTAGAAACTTTCTTGATGGTTGTCCAAGATTAGTTACGAGGGTAATCATCTTGAAAAATTCAAGGTTCCTTGTTTTGTAACACAATGTTAATGAATCCTCTGTAAGATAGGAGCTTAAATAGTTACAATGTTTCTAATAATAATAATAATACATCTTAATATATAACTTTTAGTAGTTTTTTATAATACTTCAGATAAAAATTTATGATCCTTAAATAGTTATGTCATTATATAGTAAAGTAAAAAAAAAATTTTTGATTTTAGTTCAAAATGTAATCAAAAGAAATTTCTTTCAAACTTTTTAAAATTAAAGTCTTTATATATCTTTAAAGTCTTAAAAACAATGCAGATACAATTTATGACTTGTTAGGGGTCTTGATGACAATGGTACAACCTAAAGTAACCCAAAAATACCAAATAAAACCCTAGTTATTCCCTTTTACACCATGCTAAATAGGCTATAACTAAGCTAGCTTTCAATAGTTAAAAACTATTAATATTAGCTTTCTATTAAACAACAAAAAAAAAACAATTATTCTCTGCTTATATACATTTTAACATAACACTATACACATTTTGACACAACAACAATACATATAAGGAGTAGGCACTTGATGCAGTGCAATAAGACAAAATTGTTCTATGTGTTATTATTATTTACTATTATTATTAAGGTCCTATGTTCCCTAGATGGATGTTACTATGTTCGATGTATAGAGTTAATAAATTAATATTGTTTATTTGCAGATACATAAAAATTTATGGGCTCAAGTTTTCAAAAGAAGACCACGTTGACCTGGTGAAATTGGTCTACGAATTGTGTTTGATACCTGACTTGGAACCTAATAAGGTTCACAAATTTGCAACCCTGTTCAATATGCTGACAAAGTAAGTTTTGCTCAATTATTCTGTACCTACAAAAAAGTTAATGTCAATTGACAGAAAGTGTGTGTGAGGATGTATAATAATTTCAATAGTAATAATAATTATAATATTTGGACATTATTACACCAATTGAACTAGACCCTTGCTAAGTAATTAAGACTTGTGTTAAGGGTACTAGTCAACGTATATTTAAGACATATATACTTATTATACATAGATAAATACATATATAGCATATATATTCAACGACCAGAATGGAAAGCAGACGAAAAGCGTAGTTCTTAACTCTTTCTCCTGCGGGAATCAAACCTGGGACCTCACAATTAGCGTTCAGGCATCTAATCGATCACGCCACGGAGGTCGTCATATATCATTATGTTTATTCCAGTAAGGGATACTTTCACTCCAGGCAGGGAATTTTCTTTGTGCTAAGTGTATTGTTTTGAGTGGGCTTTGGGTGAGCCATATTTAATACTGAGAGTTCATAAATGAGTTTGCACATTGCTTTTGTTCCAAACACTTAAATTAGCTTCCTTTATATCTTTGTGTATTCGTTGAGTGACATGCGAGTCATGGCCATTTTATTTTATAAAGACACAAAAGACGACCGTTCACGACGCGTTCACGACCATTAACCCTTGCGGGGTAGTCAGAGGTTTGGGTGTCCATCTACGCAATTGCGAAAGTAGTAATTCTATGGACACCTCGAACCCACGTGTTGACCAGATAGTCAGTACTCAATGTGACAGGTGGTAAGCTATGTCGCCATTTACAACTACTAACTATAACCTGTTCGACGAACAGGTAGGTTTCCTCACCGTATACTTCGATGCATTTCGTAAATGTGTTTTTATTACGAAAATGTACATAGAAATTCATTAAACTTCATTTCCATTGGTACGTGCTCAAGCGGAATTTGAACCCTGTACCTGATACAGAGCCAACCCCCAAACAATTGAGCTACGTCGGATTATTTATTTTATAATGAATCTTAACAGATGTAAACATGCACAATTATTAACCCTTACAGTGTAGTCAGAGGTTAAAGTGACCATTTCAGAGCCATGATTTTATGGTGCTCTTGAATCTATGGTCAGGTTAGTTTTGTACTGTTTGACATATCAAATATTGTTGATTGGAATGACAGAGACTATCACAAGTCGTGATTCGTGCAGGGTAGACAAAGTTACCGCGTCCACTTTGGTAGGGCAGATAGTAATTACATGGCATCTCAAACCCACATTTTGACCAGGTATTCACCCCATTCAACCCACATTGTGATGGATAGTAAGCTACGTCGCCTTACAAGCACTGATATACCCATTCTGAGGTACTTATAAGTAGATTCCTTCACAATGGGTTTCTTCCATCGTGAGGAAACCTGCCTATCCCTCGAGATAGGTTATAGCCAGTGCCTTTATATGTCGATACGGTTCACTATTTATCACGTTGGGTGCTGTCTATCTAGTAATACGTGGACTGCGAATGATCCATACCAAACATAGCTTCGAAATTTCGGAACAACAAAAAAAGGGAGTGTGTGACACACAAGTCGTGAATCATATGTATGTATGTATGTTTCCCCCACCAAAGTTGTTGATTGATGTACATGCATTTCAGAAAGAGGTACTTGTTATCTCCAGAAGATTTGACGTTGCCATGGAAACCGTTGTACGATTTGGGAAAAAGGCTACTCGACAAAAGCAGAACGCACATCGGCATGTTCCATTACTTACAGTAAGTTTCTTTTGTACATTTAGTTAAGGGTCCTGCTATTACAGTTTGTTTTTATTATATAGTTTGATCCTAACCAAATTTGATGAGTTACGATAGCATAAAATTAGTTTACTGTGGAAGAGTTCAAGGGGTAGGTAGATGAAGTATTAATCTGACATATAGTCAGTTATAATATGCTTTCATACTTTAGTGAACAGCTAATGTCATTCAAGTATTGTGAAGTGAAAAAGTAATTGTTCATTCGTATTGTTATTTAAAATTAATCTTTATTGTGTATTTTTATTTTATAAAAATAATTTGATTTCAATTGCTCACTTTTAATAGCGGAACAAATCGATAATAAATAAAGTTAAATTTATTATGTACTCCGATAGAGTTAAATGAATTATATCTCTTATTTATACATATTATATAATTTTGTTCCCATAGATCAGACACTAAACAGAGTGACTCAATGACAGATATAATTCGCAAGCTCATATCCAAGTCAGAATTTGGAGAGGTCCTCAATTTCTTTGGAATTGTTAATTCTAAAGAAGAGAAAACTATGTAACGTTTTTACGGTTTATAGGAATTGGTCTCATCTCATGGGTCATGACTTTAATCAAACATTGGGATGAAATTTATCATTTTGCATGAGATTTCTGTTTAGGGGAATGGTTCTTATATCTGTACATGTTCTCAGCTGTTTTTGTATCCATACATTAACGTACCTTAAAACATTAACTACGGTGAGGGAAAACATCGTGAGGAAACCTGCCTATCCTTCAGGATAGGTAATAGTCAGTGCCTATATACGGTGATACGGTTTACTACTTATCACGTTGGGTGCTGTCTATCTAGTGATACGCGGGCTTCGAATGACCCATACCTAACATGCCTTCGAAATTTCGGAGATGGGCATTCAAGCCTTTGACTACCCCGCCATAATAACAAAGGGAGTTTGTATACACAAGTCATGAAGCGTATGTTATGTTTTATGTTAACGTACCTTAGTCCCGTTCGTGGTGGAGAGAACCTTGGATACCTACTATAGTCTAAACTTCTATAATATATATCTTCGCTAATATAGTGCAAACTATCTGCCTTTCAAGACACGACATGTTGAAAAAGGCGACTAAGGGACTACATAGGGAGAACATAGTACAAAAGCGAGCAACCTACATAAGTTTAATGAAATTCCTGGATTTTATTACGTTTCTATATTTCATTGTGTAGTGACGCGTCGGAGCATGTTTTTGTATTCCACGCTAAATTTTACACCTGAGAAATCAGAATTGATTCATGTAAATTATAATTAACCGTTAAATATGCGCCGATCATGTCTGTCGTATAACAAAAGGTTTTCGATTGGAGGCCGCACCTCTGTGAACGTATAGTAGGGCGCGCTCCGATAGTCGCTGGTATTGACTGGACGCAGGCCTCGAGTGTTTTGCGGCGTACCCTTAGGGTCGACATACACGGACTGCTAAATGCTTGACAGCACAATGACATTTCCCTGTGCTGTCAACCGCCCGAAGCAGTTGTAACTACTCAAACGGTTCATGTATGTACAGTCAACGCTAAAAGTGCAGCCCCAGTAACTTTTTATAAGGTTTAAGTTTATAAGAACAAAAATCAATATTTTACATTTTGAAACTGGCGCCTCTATGCATTGTCATGGCCACTATACGTTCGCGTGCTTAGAAATGTAAAATATTGTCTTTTGTTCTTATAAACGTAAATCTTATAAAAAGTTACTAGGACTGCACTTTTAGCGCTGACTGTACATACATGAACCGCTTGAGCAGTTACAACTGCTTCGAGCGGTTGACAGCAGTGACATATCACCGTGCAGTCAAGCAATCTGTGTACGATGGCCCTTAGGGAGGCGGGAGCAATTGGCTGCTATAAGCTGATTGAATTGAATATAAGCAATGAGGTTCCGACGCGTGACGACTTCATATAAAATGTACTCTGTGGCCTCAATCATACACCATGTGGTGATGGTTGGCATGAATCTGTGGTGGTAGGCGAGAGTGCGTAGTGATGCAGTACTTATGTTAGTTTCCTTTGCAGATCACTTGAGAATTCTTACGTGACTATGGTGAAGTACGCAAAACCGTAAGTATTGCCTTTTTGACTAATAAAATTATTGTGAATGTTCAACTTTATATGTAGTTTAACTATTTTAGTTTTTTTTGACACTGATTACAAACTGTCCCGTTAGGTGCTATAAAATATTATTATTATATTTATTATTAGGTATGAAAGATATCCATAAACATCAGTAGTCCTGCAGAACACCAAACTACTCCCCAAGGGTTAGTAGTGGTAAAAGTGTCTCTTTGTAAACATTTACAGCCATTGATCTTTATGCGACAATCGAGCATTGAGGATCCACCATCAATTTAGCATTGTGATGGCCTTTGCTATCTCGAAACCTACTTTGAACCTTATAATTGGATACTAATTATTAACGTAATAGATTGTACACCACGCCCTAGTTTACAGAAATTAAAAATAATTATAATATTAAATCGGACACTAATACACCAATTGTTAAGTACATTTAAGACTTGTGTCAACGTACACTTAAGAAAGATTTTACTTATTATAGATAAATACATATATAGCAATATATAATCAACGACCAGACTGAAAAGCAGAAGAAAAGCGTAGTTCTTAACTCTGCCCCACCGGGAATTCAACCTGAGACCTCACGACTACTACTAAAAATAATCAAGTTAATGATATACGGCGATACTGTTTACTACCTATCACGTCGGCTGTCTATCAACCGACACGCGGGCTTTGAGTAACTCATACCTAAAATGCGTCCGAAATTTCGGAGAAGGGACTCAAACCTTTCTTCTCCGCAATAAAAAAGGAAGTGTGCACACATAAGTCGTGAAGCGTATTTGTAAATTGGTAGTTTTTTCACTATCTTTTCTGTTACGTAAAGTCAAAGTCAAATGTTTTTATTCAACATAGTACAAGTACAGTACATTCATTGAAAGTCAAAACATTTGCCTGACACTGGTTGTCTCTTAGCATTGTAATTCTACCGTTGGTTCGGAAGCCCTGGCTCGGAGAACCAACAAGAAACTCCGACTTTCAGGATTCCGGTGCCTCCGATTTAGACGACCTCCGTGGCGCGATCGGCTAGCCGCCGGAACGCTAATCGTGAGGTCCCGGGTTCGATTCCCGGTGGAGGCAGAGTTAAGAACAACGCTTTTCTACTGCTTTCCAGTCTGGTCATTGATTATATATGATATATATGTATTTATCTAAATATAATATGTATATATTTTTTAAATATACGTTGACTAGTACCCTTAACACGTCTTAAATGAACTTACCAAGGGGTTAGTTCAATTGGTGTAATAAAGTCCAAATATTATTATAGTGGCAGTTACAAAAACAAATTATAAAGACACATAAACGTAGCCTGTTTTTCCAGCTACTTCCCGCTGTCGGCGACAAGGGAGATCTTGGATGAATTCCTCCCCTCCGTGATGCCGTGGAATGGTGAGACCCACAACAATGGTGAGCTGGTGGTGTTCCTACCAGTGTCCCTGCCGCCCCACCAGGCTGCCTCGGGCCATGAGATGTGGCTGGAAGAGTTTATCCACATATGGGACAAGTGCTATAATGCGCATAGCGGGATTAGTGTAAGTGTATTATGTTGTTAAAAAGGTGACGTTAGGAGTACCTATAACCGCCGAGAGTGTATGAGAGGATGTATGAATATCAATGAAGCGAAAGTGGTCTGTCAGGATCGGGACAAATGGGGATCCGTGATGGCTGCCTACCCCTCTACAGGGAATCAGGCGTGATGTGTATGTATGTAACTACATAGTATAAAACAAAGTCGCTTTCTCCGTCCCTATGTGTTGTATGCTTAAATTTTAGAAACTACGCAACGGTTTTTGATGCGGTTTTTGTTAATAGATAGAGTGATTCAAGAGGAAGGTTTATGTGTATAATAACATCCATTAAATAGCCAGAAGTGCGAAGCCGGAGTGGGTCGCTAGTAATATACAAAAAGACAAACGTTTTCACGATCATTAATACTTGCGGGGTAGTCAGGTTCAAGTGAATCTCCGCAATTGCGAAAGTAGTAATTCTATGGCTACCTCAAACCCACGTGTTAACCAGATAGTCAGTACTCAATGTGACAGCCATGCCATGGCGCCATTTACAAACACTAACTATTACCTGTTCGGGGAACAGGTAAGTTTCCTCACGATCTTTTCCCTCACCGTAGTATTCGACGCATTTCGTAAATGTATTTTTATTAAATGTATTCAAATTGTAGTTTTAGGAGATTAGTTTTAGAGATTTAGGAGACGATTTATACTCATGATTAATAACTAACGGTCGGGTTAATAATAAAGGTAACTTTATTATACTTATAAAAACTTACGCGATAAGTCCCTTTAGTTATTAATCATAATTCAAATTGATATTTGACAAATTGTATTGTATGTCTCATTTGTTATTCCATATTATTTATTGTGTCAATATGGGCATTTTTAAAGGTTTATTATTATTATATTGTCCAGGACTTCATGTTTCTCTTTGCTGGTCTGGCCAAACGGAACCCCGGGAACCGTGGATTGGTCCCCCTATGTGGCGAAGTTCTTCTCGAGGTTTCTTCACGCCATCAACCTGCCTGTCAGCTACAAAGACATGCAGTACACGCGGAGTCATAATATAGGTCAGTGTTTAGTTTAAAGAATTTAGTGATTAAGTATTGCTCTCATCATTATTTTAGGCATTTTTGTATTTATTATGTAGGGCATAAAAGTTGCCCTTATTCGATAATAGAGATTACTATGATACTATTTTTTAAAGGAAAAACGGAATTTATCGCGTATATTTTTTGTATACAAAGTATTACTTTGGTTACCACACGTTTCGGCCATGTTGCAATGGCCATGGTCCACGGGTTAACTGACGAGCGAGCAATATAATACTATGTCAAAACTACAAACGCGTTCATGAACCATTAACCCTTGCGGGATAGTCAGAGGTTCAGGTGTCCATCTCCACAATTGCGAAGGTAGTAATTCTATGGCCACCTCGAACCCACGTGTTAACCAGACAGTCAGTACTCAATGTGACAGGTGGAAAGCCATGTCGCCATTTACAAGCACTAACTATTACCTGTTCGGGGAACAAGTAGTCTTCCTCACGATGTTTTCCCTCCCCGTAGTATTCGACGCATTTCGTAAATAATACGAAATTACTATGTAATTTAAATACGTAAAAAAGGTCGAGTAGATGCGCTACGTAAATATAGCTTTGGGTAACGGGAAATATCGCAAAGAAAACTATTCGTCTCATAAGATACAATTTAAGATCTGTAACGTGCTTTTTACCCGTCATGTTGGATGCAGGTTAAAGTGGGTTTATAAAGCCAACCTACTATAGATATGATTTATACTTACTCTAGCTTTAAAGAGATTACTTCTCTGACGTCTATGTAGTTGTGTGTATTGGGAAAACTCCCAAATAAAACAGAAGCACTATTTCACCAGTTCTTTACTTGTTACCATCCATCAGTAGTTCTGTACCATTATATTTTTCTAGCTGTCATTTTTTTTTCTAACAACAACCGTCAATTGGTGTTGCTACGGGCGACGACTTAGTAACTACTTAATTTCTTATGTTTGTTTGTTCGCTACATCTATTTTAATTAAACCTTTGTTTCATTCCGCAGACGTAAAGTCAATAACGACTTGGATAGTTTGGACAATCACTCCGGATGGCTTAGTGTGTTGAAATACTTGAGGAATTTGCTGGCCGGCGTCGAATCATACCTGCATAGCGCGAATTCAGGGAGATGGTCTTTCAAACTGAGAGACTTCTTGAGAAAATTATCAAAAAGAGTTTATTAATAGGTTTGTGTTTCTATTTTTTACTATAGTTTATTTTGTTGCCTGATATTTAATAGTGATGTAATGTGACTAACGATCTAAATATATTTAAATGGTTATTTAGACTTCAAGATTTAGACTAAGGTGGTGATTTCAAGCTCATTAGTCTTAACTCCCATTTATGACTAAGAAGTTATAAACATCGTCATTCTTTATATGAATTCCATAATTACAATAGTGAACCGTTCTTAAAGTGTGATTTGATTATTATTATCATTGTACTACTCTCGTTATTACGTCATAGAAAATTATTATAATTTTTAATTGTCACTTTCTTAACAGGGTCCGAAGAGAACGCTACAACAAGTTCAAGAACACCTGGGAGAACCAAATGCCGGAAGAAAAGAGACTACGCGAAGAAGACATAACGGAGTTCGTGAAGATCCTCCTAGAGCCTGCCTTAATGGCTGTTCACAGTCGCAGTTCTTCCGCCGATATAACCGTGGCTTTACACCATCTAGCCACGTTGCGACCAGCCATAGTAATCCCCCCTATATTGGAGAAGTATAGGAGTTCCTTAGAATCCTTGACAGAGCCTCATAGAGTGACCGCTCGCGATGTCAGGCCCTCGCCGCAGTAGCAAGGCCGATGTTACGAGGCGCTAGTGCAGGCTACCCCGAGGGCCCCACTCACGTCTTACCAGTCCTAATGGCCGCCCTACCCGGTTTAGACTCCAATGACTTGAAGAAGACTTTAACAACGCTACATTTTATAGTGATTTTTAGTACCATGATACCGTTCATAGATTGCAGTCAAGCGTCGGAATATTGGTCGGATTTGACAGAGGAAGAACGGTTGACCTGTGAATCGACGGCCCCAGTTTGAGGATTTTGTTCTGTTGTTCTTTGAGAGGGGTGTTCGCGTTGATCGAAGCTAGTAGCTTGGAGCATGTCCGCCATGACACTGAAGCGGTTAGGGGCAAGTCGGAAACGATAATGGAAAGCGCTATTTCTAACATCGCGGGCGCTGTCCTAATGCAATGCTCGCCTAGTATTTACGCACAAGCTCTAGCTAAGTTCAGAAACTTCGCGTTTAGCAACATTTTCGAGCCCAACGTAGCGGGAATGACGACGGCAATGATAGCGCACGAGTTCGCGAGATTCGATTCGGAAGCGACCCTAGCGGCGTTCGTACCGCAGTTGTGTGACGAACTAACAGAACTGTTAAGGCACTGACGAAGCGTTACACGACGAAACGCCACCTAGGGACCTTTTGTATCGACTTCAATTACTCTCTAACGTGGTCGAATGCAATCCCAAAGCTCTAATGAAATACATACCCCGTATAAAGACAGTATTAGACAGGGCGTTGAAATTACGAGCTAAAGAAGCTATAAAGCGCGCGACACAAATCTTAGCCCACCTATTCTCGTCCTTTGGAATGGTAGACGTAATGGAAAGCAGGAGTTCGTATAAGGACTATTCCAAAGCCCCTAAAGAGTGGTTGCCCATCAGAGAGTGGGGTTTAGGATGTGCCATTAAGGAGGCGAATGTGAAGTGGATGTTTCCTGGTAAAGAAGAAGTGGAGTGTGCCCAAGACTTGTTTGATAGGTACTGCAAGCCAGAGTTAAGAAGGCTGGAGCAGTGGGTGTCGGGGGAACGGCCGCTGTGCAGGAAGCGAATGATGAAGAGCCTCCTGGTGGTGCACGCGTCTACCACGTGCTGGACTACCCTCATGCCCAGGCCGGATGAGGGGCACGTGGAACTGTGAGTAATGAAAGCATACATTATAGTTTTAAGAGATTCGCGATTTATACTCATGATTAAGAACTAACGGGACTTATCGCGTATGTTTTTATATAATAAAGTTACCTTTGTTAACCCGACGTGTCGGCTTCGTTGCAGCAGCCATGGTCACGGGCAGACTCAAGTCAAGTATAAGTCCCGCTAGTTATTAATCGAAAGCATACATATTAGCGTTCACGACCATTAACCCTTGGTAGTCAGAGGACCAGGTGTCCATCTCCGCAATTGCGAAGGTAGTAATTGTATGACCACCTCGAACCCACGTGTTAATGAGATAGTCAGTACTCAATGTGACAGGTGGTAAGCCATGTCGTCGTTTACAAGCACTAACTATTATTTTTTCGGGGAACAAGTAGGTTTCCTCACGATGTTTTCCCTCACCGTAGTATTCGACGCATTTCGTAAATGTGTTTTTATTACGAAAAGGTACATAGAAATTCTTTGAACTTCATTTCCAGTGGTACATGCTCAAGCGGGATTTGAACCCTGTACCCTCGATAATGAAAGCATTCGTTTACGTTTAGATTGTTTTGTTCGCTATAATATCCAATAGTTTAAATAATTTACGCTTTAAATTAACATTTCATATTAAGTTTTTCTGAATCTTGTGTCTTACTTACTCTACCACAGATAACTGATTCTTAAGAAAAGCTAGTGGCTTTTTCGTATTACTCTAGACATGTATAACTAGCGACCCGCTCCGGCTTCACACGGGTATAAAATATATAGCCTACTCCACTATTTAATGGACGTTATTATACATATAAACCTTCTTCTTGAATCACTCTACCTATTAAAAAAAACCGCATCAAAATCCGTTGCCTAGTTTCAAAGATTTAAGCATACAAAGGGACATAGGGACAGAGAAAGCGATTTGTTTTATACTATGTAGTGATTTTACTTTTCCAGTGTCAAAACTCTAGTACCGCCCACTGCATTCCATTTAGAGTCAGGAGTCAAACACCATTTGACATTGGACGGGAGAAATCTTCGAGTGGAGTTGGCCAGCGTACTAAACAAAGTGCAAAGGAAAATGATAGATGACAAGTCAGATGATACTAAAGGATATGAGATGTTGATAAAGGTTTGTTTTATATGATACATATTAGAGATGAATGTTAAAAGATTTTGTCTATAATAGTTAATAGGATTTTTTTAAATAATTTTTTGACGACCTCGTGGCGGCGATTGGATAACCACCTGAACGCTAATCGTGAGGTCCCGGGTTCGATTCCCGGTGGAGGCAGAGTTAAGAACTACGCTTTTCTTCTGCTTTCCAGTCTGGTTGTTGATTATATATACTATATATGTATTTATCTATTTATAATAAGTATATATTTCTTAAATATACGTTGCCTAGTACCCTTAACACAAGTCTTAAATGTACTTACCAAGGGGCTAGTTCAATTGGTGTAATAACGTCCTACAATATCATTATTATTATATGAAAAGGGCTACTACAAAATAAAAGACTATCTGGATGATATTATGTGACGATTCATCTTGGTGACATTGCAGCTTTACGATGCATGTTCTTATTGGGGGCCCCTTCAATATGTTGCTCAGAATATTCGTTTGGTCGCTGGTTGGGCTGCAGTCAAATTCTGATGGATTATTTAACTGAATTTGTATTGAATAATGTCTGCAGAGTTTCTTGGCATTTCTTCTCTGCAGAATTTTCTTTTACGAAATGCCAATAGTTTTATTAGATATTTTTAGATGAACTAATTTTAATGACAATTATTCACGTGAAAATGTTTTTTTTAATTTCAATAAGTAATTTTATGATCCTTATGTTGAATAAAAAGCATTTCATATCATTTGGTATATAATAATTAAAAGAATAACACATTTTCAGATATGGGAACGTATCTGCGGACTCAGTCCTTCCCGAGTGGGTACTAACTTCGAAACCCGGATGCGCTTTTTCAGTGCACTAGAAAGAGCGTTAAGTGGTATTGGTAAGTATATAATATTCATTTATTTATTTAAAAGGAAACAAAACAGTAACAAACCATAGTTATTTTTAAACACTCGCGATTTATACTCATTTTATTTACTATGTGAGACCGGGTCATATCACGATAAATTAATAAAGATATCTGATTACCTTTATTTTGCCCGACGTTTCGACTCAGTAGCATAGGCCATGGTCGCGGGAAGACTATCGAAAACTATCGTGGTCGTGGATCGAACGTCGGGCAAAATAAAGGTAATCAGATTTATTTATTAATTAATCGTGATATGACCCGGTCTCTCATAGTTAATAAAATGAGTAACAAACCAGTTATAGATACATATATAGCATATATATTCAACAACCAGACTGGAAATCAGAAGAAAAGCGTAGTTCTTAACTCTGCCTCCACCGGAAATCGAACCCGGGACTTCACGATTAGCGTTCAAGCGTATAACCGATCGCGCCACGGAGGTCGTCAATTGTTTGATATGTCAGCAGCAATTAACAGAACAGATTATTAATGGTGGTTAATAAGCGTGTAGTTTATGTAAATGAAGAATGCGTACTCTTACGCACAACGTGACCTATTAACATTAATTATAATTAGCATGCTAGTTTTACAATACTAGTTTGTTGCTTAATTTATACAATTGGATGGTATGAAATCCGCATTATTGAAGAGGTTTCTATTGATCAGTTAAGGCTCTTACAACCTCATAAGGTCTTTAACTCGTGACGTTTATGTGTTCGATCAAAAAGAAAGCTTAAAACTTCTTTTAAATTATGTTATGTTAATTTATTTGATCAAAAAAAGGAATTTAGATTTTTTTTTAAATTATGTCAAATTGAGCGTACACTATTTATTAATTGAGCATCGTGATATTCTTTGGTCTACTTCTTTCACAACAAAAACAAAAGAAACGCATTCACGATCATTAACCCTTACGGGGTAGTCAGAGGTTCAGGTTTCAATCTCCGCAATTGCAAAGGTAGTAATTCTATGGACACCTCGAACCCACGTGTTTACCAGATAGTCAGTAGTAGTCAGTACTCAATGTGACAGGTGGTAACCTTTGTCGCCATTTACATCCACTGACATTTACAAGTACTTTCGGCGAACAGGTAGATTTCCTCACGATGTTTTTCCTCACTATTAAAAATGTTGTTATACCTAGGTATATATAAACGTATGTACCTCAACTCATATTTGTATTCTAAACAGGTGGACCTCCAGGCAGCAACAGAATAAGGATGGTTCTGATAGACGCAGTGCGGATTCAGTGTGACGCGAGGGTCGATTTGTACAGTGAGGCTGGAATAGGGCCCCATGGCATATCTATAATCAACGCGCTGTTCGAGCTATCGGTTAATATATATTCATCGGTAAGTTAACTGTTAATTAGCTGTTACATAGAATTAAAGTTAAAAACATCCCTTTTTCTTAAAGGACATGCGAAAACATAATCCAAATGTACTCTGGTATAATTAGAGAATGAAACGATAAATTAAAATACACATTTAAAGATAGTTTTAAAATCAAAACGTTTTGCATTATGTATGTTTTTGTGGCTGTAAATAAACGCTTTTATTATTATAATTTAATTATTAAATGCAATAATAAAGTGTCCATCTCCGATAAATCCAAAGCACTCTGTAACATAATGTATAAATTGATGCCTTCCATAACGGGATAGGAAGATAGTATCGTTTACTGCCTTGAACATTCCTGACAAATCTCTCTTTCTTCATTCACATCTTTTAAACATATTTAAAAAAATTACACGTATGATGATGACCTGATTATTCGAAACATCGCAAAGATCCTAAGACTCACAATCAATTATCACATCATCGCACGAGACATATAAACATTTACCTTCACAGTAAAAGTCTTAATTTATAAATGTATGTTGACACTCAAGGTCTACGTAATAATAATAATATCTTTATTGAGACATCCACATCAATTATTACATACAATATTCAACATTTACAATAAAATTCAAAGACAATAATTGGATTACATAATACACAACTCATAAACATTTCATTCAATTAAATTACATTTCAAATATGGTATTACACAGCTAGTTGTTGTCGTATAATAATACGTAATGTGAAGAATAGAAGAGCATGTTTAAGAAGGTCAATGGGTGTGAGTGAAGCAAGGGAGATTTGTCAGGGTCTTTCCAGGTGGCGATCGAGAGTCTCTGCCTATACTAGGGATGTGAAAGTGTGAATATGTATGTATTACAAAAACCTACTGTTTGGATTTATTGGAGATGGACACTTTATTATTGCATAACTAAATTATAAAAAAAGCGATTATTTACAGCCACAAAAACATACACAATGCAAATCGTTTACTATTAAAACTTACAAACTAGAGGATAACACTTGTGCATGTTATTGTCGCAGCAAAAGGGTTCCAACTCAGCTGGGTATATGGCATTGATAGCAAACACAACGCTGGTCTTATGTCGGAACCATTGGAGAGCAATTTATAGATTTATGCATGGATGCAAAATCCTTAATATATTTACACACTGTACACACCTAACTAAACACACCCCTTCGTACGTTTTTCAGTTTTTTTATCATTATCACTCTATGTATTTACTATGTGTGTATGTGTATGTATGTATGTATAGTATATATTATGATATTCAGCTAGTGACAGACTTAGGTTTGGGTGCTGTCGGAGGATCAGTGATGCTGCTTAGCTGCATCAAATACTGAGACAGCACCTTTTCACTGCATCAAGTGCCTACTCCTTATATGTACGAGTATTGTTGTTGTATCAAAGTGTGTATAAATAGTGTTATGTTATGTATGTATAGCAGTGAATAAATGTTTTTCTTATCTTTCTTCGTAATTCCAGATCCGAATGCAAGCCCAAATGCGTCTCCAATGGATCATAGCTCAATACGCGTATTCGTACAGGGTTCTCTTACCAAAACTGGTACAGTTGCTCCAAGAAGGCGGCGAAGGAGACGAGTGGGAGGCGAAACATAAGGGCGCTCTCTTCATCGCCTTGGGAGCTAGGTCGGGAGCCCTGGTTACGAAACAGGATTGGGAGCTGGTCAAGATGCTCTGGCCTACTATATTGAAGGCGCCGTTCAGTGAAAAGACTACTATATTGAGGTTAGTTTAGGAGCGGTATGGTGAACGAAATTATCAAATAAAAAATTTAAAAAAATCCTTTTATTTTCACTAAACGCAGCATTTACACAAATACAGAAAAGAATTCATTATATAATAATATACATTTATGGAACCAAGCGCACATGGCAACCCCGCGCAAGTGTGAATAGGATTTGTCTCAGCTAATGTTGATTGTGTGAAATTCACACTGCCAACGCTGATATTTCAGATATCAGTGAAATGTATTGTTGTACGGGGAGGGAAAACATCGTGAGGAAACCTACCTGTTTTAACCGAACAGGTAATAGTTAGTGCTTGTAAATGTCGACATGGCTTACCACTTACATTGAGTACTGGTTATCTGCTTAACACGTGGGTTCGAAGTTGCCATAGAATTACTATGAACACCTGAACCTCTGACGCAAGGGTTAATTGTTGTATTGTTGTGTGCTGTGCGTCGCGGAGGATGTATTTATGTTTTGGTTTTTTAACTCCGTGTGTGAATGTAATTGAAAGTGGTTAGACACTATCGTGAAAAATAGTACTCCAGGATCTCTGCCTTATAAAGCTCTACGTGATTGTGAGGGTTTTGTTTTTTGTTTTGTACTATATGTTAACGTAAAATAATTCAATGCACATCAAAAATTCTGAAACGTACATCAAAATATAGCTAAACGCACAGCATAGGTTAGATTTGGGTTCGGACTGTATTATTTTGGTGTACTATTCAGTTTTTTATATGTGCAATGTGCATTTTCGTATTATCTGATGTTCCTTTAAACACTATCCTATGTTAACTAACGTGTTCAAATCTCTTCCAAAATAGTAAGTTAGATAGTCGTAATAACAACTAAAATTATAACGCGATAGACAGTTTAGGTTTGGGATCTTTTTATTCTTATAATAGTACTTGGGTTTGCGATCTTTTTCTTCTTGCAATATGTGTGTAATCAATTCCCCTCATTAGTTCAAGACAATGCTTAATATGAACTACAAATCTCAACTAACGCCCTCTGTTTGCAGACTAGAGCAACTACTAAACGAAGTGTTGCACAGACAATTCTCGACAGTGAACACGGAATTAACTATAACTGAGGAATGTGTAGAAAGGGCTAAAAAGCTCCTAAGCCCAGAAGTGTTCCAAGATCCAGTGTTTCAGAAATACCTCGCCAATTCAGTGGAAATGGAAAAGATGACGTCACAGAGAAACGTGAATTTGTATAATGAACTAGTCGAAGAGTTAGTGAGCATTGCTGAGACTCCTAATCTGTAAGTTGGTGTTTATGTTACCGGCCAAACCCGATTGTAGGACAAACTAGATTGGCCTAGGCCAGTTTTTCCTAGT